>CAUYQG010256758.1:0-30512 GCA_963574415.1 Tarsius wallacei
CGGGCTCGGTGGCTCAGCCTGTAATCCCGCGCCTTTGGGAGGCTGAGATGAGTGGATTGCCTGAGCCCGCGGGTTCGAGACCTGCCTGGGCAAGCGAGACCTCATCTCTACAATAAATCAAAAAATTAGGCGTGGTAGCGCGCACCTGTAGTTCCAGCTACTTGGAAGACTTGGAAGGCTGAGGCGGAAGGATCGCCGGAGCCCAGCAGGTCGAGGCTGCGGTGGCCCGGAGCGGCCACTGCACTCCAGTCTGGGCGACAGAGTGAGACTTCAACTGAAAAAAAAAATAAAAAAGTAAAAAATAAAAAGTTATAATAATGTAGTCTCACCAGCAATGTACTTGTGTCATTTTTTCACACCTTTGTTTCAGGAAATGTTCATCTTTCTTTAGCAGTAGCTTTCTTATAGGTAACATTAATACTTCATTGTTTTGTTTGGTGACTTTTGACTTTTATTTTTGTACATAGTGGAGCATGAATTTGCCCATTTCTCTATTGCCACTTTTCAAAACTTGTCTTTTTTCCATTTTAAAAAGTCTTGTTATAGAAAGAATTTTTTTTCTCTATATACATTGTAAACAGGTTCTCCAAATATAGTTGTTTTGTGGACTTTTATTTTTTTCTAGTTTAAAAAATTTTAATTTTTATGTGGTTACATCTTTAAGTTTTTCCTTTATGATTCCTGTAGTTGGTACCATTTCCAGAAAATCCTTCCCACTCAGAATAAGTGATAAAAATATTCACTAAATATTTACTGTTTTGAAAAGTTTTATTATGGAAAATTTCAAATATACCTAAAAATAATACACAGCTGTATCTCAAAGTCCACACTTCTGAAACATTTGCAAGTCTTACTTTATTTATTCCTATTTCTATTTCATCAGTTTTTCTTCACAAGTTATTTTAAAAGCAAATTTCTGATGATATATGACCCCTATGACATTCACTATGGATTTCTAAACATGATTTTCTTATAAATTCACAATAACATTTTCATACCTAACAAAATTAACAATTTTTGTATCATTTATCTCAACCACAATCAAATTTCCCAAGTTGACTAAAATATGTCTTTTTGTAGCTGCTGGTTTAAATCATTATCTAAGCAAGTCCCTCATACTATTTTGAATATCATGTCTCTTTGATTTCTTTTAACTTAAGAAAGTATTGTTCTTCCCCTCCACACACACTTTTTATCAAACTGTGGCAGATCGGCGATCTTAAAAATTGTTCCCACTTTTCATCTACAGCTGTCTACTTCCTTTGGATGTCAGGTGTCATTTAGCTGCTTCTTCTATCCCTATAATTCCTGTAAATAGAAATGAGCTCTAAGGGCTTAGTTAGAATTAAGTTTAGCTTTTTTGGTTTTTGTTTTGTTGCTTACAAGAACACTTTATACATGTTACTATTGACTTCATATTGTCTCACATCAGAGTCAAACAATATACAGTTGTCCCACTTAATGATGACAAATGAATAGAATGATTTAATTGTTTTTTTTTTTTGTCATGAGTGCTATGTGGCTGCCCCGAATTCTCTTCTTTTAATTGCAAATTTTCACAATAAGAATGTAGCACCTAATTCAAAAACTGTTCAGTAAGTGTATATAATTTTTATTTTTTGTATTAAAATTCATGATTTTTGTATATTCAATATTTCAGTCTTTTGCACTTATTTGGTCCATAAGAACACTTTCATGTTGACTTCTATGTCATTTTGACTTACAATCAAAAAGTCTTTAAAGTAAATTTTAATTTCAGAGTAGTTGCATTCATAGAGAAAGTACAAAGATAATACAGAGTTCCCATATAACCCACATCCATTTTCTCCTGTTATTAACATCTTGCAATAGCATAGTACATCTGTCACAATTAATGGGACAATATTGATTGTCATTAACTGAGGTCTATACTTTATTCATAATTTTATTCATACTATATTTATAATTCCTTCATTTTTTTACCTAATGTTCTTTTTCTGTAGCAAGATTCTGTCTAGAATACCATATTGCATTTAGTTGTTGTATCTTGTTAGGCTCCTCTTAGCTGTGACAATTTTTTAAACATTCTTGGTTATTAATAGTTTTCAATATCTGAAGTTTATCTCATGTATTTCTTGCCTCAGACCTGTAATGAGTCATGTCTCAAGGTAACCTAACTTCTTTAGTATAGAATCATATTCAAAGACTGCAAATTGGAGAGTAGGTATGCTAATTGATATTAGATTATCACTGCCTTTATGCTTTTTCAGTAAACACAGTTATAAAATACATATTTTTGGAGAAAAGTAAATTTATCCTCATATTTTCAAAACAAAGTTAACATTATAGAATTTTTACTTAAATTATTCCACTATACACTTTTATCCTTCTCTTCTGCAGTAAAAATCTTAGTTCTTAACATCATAGACATAATTACTTATTAGTATTATTTTATAATGTACAAAAAGCAGTTTCAGTATAATACCAATATCACTACTGATAATTAGACTACTAAATGGAGTTTAAGGTTCCTTGGCAAATCCCTTTCTAATTGTCAGTGATGATATTGGTGTTATTATTAATACTTTAAACATTTTATATATTGTAGGTTAATATAAATATGCCATTATGTTAATATAAAAATGAAGAATTTAGTATAAAATTAAAGAGATAAGAGAGACAAGTGCAGAACAAGAAGTTCCAGACTCTTCTTACTCTCGTAAAAATACCAATTCCACAACACACGGACAAATTCCTTTTACAAGAAATCTGGAAAACAGTTAAGAGACTCCTGCACCCCAGGTGAGCACAAAACCAGCTACATCAAAGGTAGTATGAAAATTCTTGATACTCTCTTACCATAGTCCCTCTCCCTGGCACATGCTATGCAATTGAGAGGAAACTCCCAGCTCTCAGGTTCTCCCTAGAGAGAAAAAGAGAAGACGAGACTGTACAAACAATATTCTGAATTTTGGAGGCAACTGTCCAAGTGATTGCCTTCTGTCTCACCTCTCTAGGAGGGAAGACAGGACCCAGCATTTCTACACATCTAGTGACATTGAGAACAAAAGTTCTGGGTAGCAAGCTGATACAGCTTGATGGCTTCTCTCACACAGAGAAAGAGAAAAGTAGAGTATGCATCCAGTCTTCCAGCTTTGTGAAGGGCAGCCAGAGGGACTAATTTCTTGTCTCTCCTTTTTAGAGCACTGATAAGACCTGGAATACCCTAGATGTCTGGGTGCCACTGACCATTTGTATACCTAACCCTGAATTGTACCCCACATCTCTAAAATAAAAACTAAAGAAAAAACAAAGTGCTGGGTAGTATGTGGCTGCTTCAGAGAACCTGCAGTACAGCAGAGAGACATGAGAGGGAGCTAGACATTATAAGCTTCTAAAAGAGACAAACCAGTAAACCCTCCAATTAGGAATCTAAATACATGAGTCCAGTGAAAGTATATTGACAAAAAAAGATTTGAGAAGCCCTAGAATCTCTAGCCAAGTTTACTGGTAAAAGTATTTCCCCATATGAAGCTAATCTGTAAAGACTGGAATAGGTGGCAGGTTTTTAAAATGTGTAAATACCAAAACAAAGTTACAATAAACATGAAGAAACAGGGGCAAGTGGCCCAATCAAAGGAACAATATCTATCTCCAAAGGCATACCCTAAGGAAAAGGCATATTATAACAAAAAAGAGTGAAAAAAGCCAAAAGAATTTATAAGACACCATCAAGAGGACCAATATATTTATCATGGGATGCCCAGAAGAATAGAGAATGAAAGTGGTAGAAAGTTTATATGAAGAAATAATGACCAAAAAAAATACCAAATTCAGGGAAGGAAATAAGCATCCAGTTTCAAAAAGCCCAACAGATATTAAATAAACTAATTCTTAAGATGTCTACACTGACAACACATTATAATCAAATTCTCAAAACTCAAGGAGAAAATTTTGAAAGCAGCAAGAATGAAATGACTTGTTGTATGCAAGGGAACTTTATAACCATCAGTGTATTTTTAAAGAAACAGCCATATCAGAAGAGAGTTAGAAGATACATAAAGTTTTGAGAGAAAAAAGCTGCCAGTAAAGAATATTATTTCTTATAAAATCTTTTGCTAAAGAGAAAAGAGAAGTAGACTACTCAGAAAAATAAAAACTGAGGAAAGTCATCACCACTAGACTCCCCTTACAAGAAATGCTAAATTGAGTCCATCAAGTTGAAACAAAAAGATTCTATACAGCAATGCAAAAGCATATGAAAGAATAAAGAAAGTTGATAAAGGTAACTATATAGACAAATACAGAATACTGTAATATTGTGTCAGTGATGCACTTTTAATTCTGATATAAAAGTTAAAAGACAAACATTTTTAAATGATTATAACAATAAAAAATATGATAATGAATATACGATGTAAAAAGATGAAATTTGAAGTGGGAAAAGTAAAAGTGTAGAGTTTTTTGTATGCAACTGAACTTAAATTGTTATTAACTTAAAATAGATTGTCATAATTATGTTTCATGTAAGACCCATGGTAACCATAAACACAAAACACCTACAGAAAAAACACAAAAGAAAATGAGAAAGAAATCAAAGCATGTCACTACAAAAAAAAAATCAATGAAAGATAAAGGAAGATATGAGAGGAAATGAAGAACAAAAGAGTTATAAGGCAGACAGAAACAATTAACAAAGTGACAATAGCAAGTCTTTTTTTTATCAAGAATGCTTTAAATCTAAATGAATTAAACTACACAATCAAAAGATGTAGAAATACTGAGTGGGTAAACAGTAAGATCCTAATTATGTTAAATGCTTTATACAAGATACTCACTCACTTGAGATTTAAGGACACGTAGGCTAAAAGTGAAGCGATGGGAAAAGATATTCTATGTAAACAACAAAATGGGTAACCAAAAGTAAGCAGGTATGACCATATTTACATCAGACAAAATAGACTTTAAGTAAAAAACTGTCACAAGAGACAAAGAAGAACATTATATGGTGATATAAGGGTCAATTCATTGGGTAAATATAACAATCATAAATATATATTCACGCAACAATAAAGCACTTGAATATATAAAGCACTGACAAAATGAAAGGGAGATGATGACACAATAATAGTTAGAGACTTGAATTTCCCTCTTTTACTAAGAAAATAGAAGACTTGACCAGGCTCGGTGTCTCACGCCTGTAATCCCAGTATTTTGGGAGGCAGAGGCAAGAGGATTGCCTGAGTCCAGGGGTTCAAAACCAGCCTGGACAACTTGGTGAGACTTCATCTCTCTAAAAAAAAAAAGAAAAGAAAAGAAAAGAAGTGAACAACATTATAGACCAAATGAACCCAACAGACAAACACAGAACACTTCACCTAACAGAAGCAGAATATACACTCTTCTCAAGTGCACATAAACATTCTTAAGGATAGATTGCACATCAGCTCACAAAACGTATCTTAACAAATTCAAGAAGATGAAGCCCCAGACCAAGTATCTTTTCCAATTACAAAGGAATGAAACTAGAAATCAGTAACAGATGTTAAAAATTGGAAAATTTACAAATATATGGGAATTAACACACTTTGAACAACCAGTGGGCCAAAGAAGTAATCAAATTTAAAAAACTCATGGGATGCAGCTAAAGCAGTACTAAGATAAAAAGGTTTTTTTTTGTTGCTGTTGTTTTTAATTCCAATAGCTTTAGGGAAGAAGTCTGGGCTTTTAGTGTATCCACAACTTCCACCTGTGTTCTTTGTACCCCATGAGGGAGTATTCATCTCCTTCCCACCCTTGTCCTTTCCACCCTCCCCTCTCTGCATCTTCAATGTTTATTATACCATTCTATATGTCTATAGATCCTTAGTTTAACTCCCACTTATAAGTGAGAACATTCAGTATTTGATTTTCTGTTCTTGCATTACTTCACTAAGAGGAAAGTTTAAGGCAATAGATGCCTACATTTTAAAAAAGGAAAGATCTCAAATACCTTAATGTTGCACTATAAAAAACTAGAAAAAAAGAACAAACTAAGTTGAAAGCTAGCAGAAGAAAGAAAATAATAAAGATTAGAGTAGAAATAAATAAAATGGAAAATAGAAAAAAATCAACCCAATTAATAATTAGTTTAAAGACAAATATATATCATAAATCTGATTTCAAATATATATCATAAATCTACAGTAATCAAAGCAGTATGTTACTCACATAAAGATGGACATATGGAATATTGGAACAGAATAGAAAACCCAGAAATAAACACACACATATGCATACAATTAACTGAACTTTGACAAGGCTATCAAGAATATATAATGGAGAAAGATATTTCCTACGGCTAAAAAGGCAACATATTATGCTAGGAAAATTAGATATCCATGTGCAAAAGAATAAAATTGGACCATTGTCTTATACCATACACAAAAACAAACTCAAAATGAACTAACGACTTAAATGTATGACCTGGAACTGTAAAAATGTGCTGTGCAACATTGGGCTTATATTAAACATTATTATACTGCTTACTTAAAATATATCTTAAGAGGGTGGATCTCATGTACTTAACTTATTCTAAAAAAAAGAAAATGAAATGAAGTAGTACAAAAGTAAAACAAAACAAAGAACAATTTTTTAATGTTAAATTTGCATTACAATATCAGTGTAAGTTTATGACAGCTTTACTTTTCAAAAATATACTTTTTTGCTTTATTCATTAAAAATATCTAAATACAATAAAAATCTATTTGCTCTATACTTTTCTGCTTTTTTTTCACTTAATGTATGCAAGAAGTCATCCTATCTTGCCTATCAATATTTTATTAAGTTATAATTTACATACCATAAATTTTCTTCACTTTAAGTACACAATTCAATGATTTTTAGTAAATTTAAAAGCTATGCACTCTTAATTCAGTTATAAAGCATTTTCTTCAGTCCATAAGATCCCTATTTTCCTTTCTAGTTAATCCCTTTTGCTATCCCAGTCCCAGGTAACCAGTAATCAATTTTCTGTCTCTACGAATTTGCCTTTTACATCTGCAAAGTATTCAACTGTACTGATAAGCCATAATGTATTCAACCAGTCTCCTCTTGATAAACATCGGTTTGTTTTATTTTACTATTACAAATAATGCCACAGTGAATAACTTTAAATAATTTTATTTAATGTACATAAATCATTTCATATTTTTACCATATTATACCTATATGTATGTTGAGGTAGACTCCTAAAAGTGAAATTGCTGGGACAAGAATAAATGTATATGTAATTTTGCTACCTGTTGTTAAGTTTCTACAGAAATTGCATTCTCAACAGCAACATATAATAGTGTGTCTGTTTCATTGCAGTTTTATCAACAGAAAAGTTGTTAAATTTTGGATTTTGTCAATCTATTATGTAAGAAGTGTACCTTGGAGAATGTTAACTTGCACTGCTCTTACATTAAGTATATTTGAGCAAGTTTTTGTGTGATTAAGAGCCATTTTCATGTCTTTGGTGAAAGATTTGTTCATATCTTTTGCTGAGATTGTTGACCTTTTTCTCTGTTTTTGAAAGCTTTATAAAATTTAGATGTATTTTTTAAATATAAATTGTAAACATGTATTTCCTTTTTGCTATTTTTCCTTCATATTTTTGTCATGTAAATTATTTTTAACATATCATATTTTACTATTTCCTTGATTATTTCTGAACTTTGAGTCATAGTAAGGTTTTATCTTACTTCCAGACTACAAAGTTATTTCTTCATTTTTTTCTTGTACTCTAATACCATGACAATACCTGATGTTAATGAGGCTTAATGCCTCATTTAGTAGAAGTTGTCATTCATATTAAATATGTATTTTCGACAAGCGTGGTGGCTCAAGCCTGCAATCCCAGCACTTTGGGAGGCTGAGGTGAGAGATTTGCCTTATCCCAGGGGTTCGAATATATAAATATATTTTTTAAAGAACCTACTAATTTCTATTTTATTAATTTTTTAAATGAGGAATTGATGCTTAATTTTATCTAATGTCTTTTCTGAATCCATAGAGATGATTATAACGAATATTTTTGCATTCCTTCAATGAAATACACTTAAATATTGTGTTGCTTTTTAATGTGCTGATGGATTCCACTTGGTACTATTTTAAAGATTTTTTAAAAATCAATATTGATAAGTTTGATTTATTGGTTTATTTTTTGTGCAAACATAAGAGCTTAATGTGAATATTGTATTTATACCTAAAAATCTGAAATTTTCTCTTCTTTTTCTAAGAAATATTTGTGTCTAAGCTTTAAAAGTTTGGCAGAATTCCCTATGAAACCATCTAGCAGTCCTAGTCCTTTTGTGAAGGAAGATGCTCAATATTCTGCTTAGTCTGCAATAACTTATCTGTTTAGACTTTGTCTATTAGGGTCAGTTTGGGTCATTATATATTCTTAAACTTTTTAAATTTAATCTGAGTTTTCAATATTATTTATTTGCACATAGTTGTGTAACAGTGACTTTTAAATTTTTTTCTCTGTTTCATTGGATAGTTTTTCTTTTATTGTTTTTATTTCATTGGTGCCACTTCTTTATTATTTTTGGTTGACTAGGATTTACTTTTTCAAATAGTCAGCTTGTTCATTGTAATTATTTTTCTACGAATTTTCTTTTTTCTCATTTGTTCCTTTCTAATTTTGTCTATGTTAATTTTCCCTTTGATCTTTCTTTTGGTTTGCTTTGTTAAGCACCTTTAGCTTTCTGGTTAAATTTTTAAGTTATTTACTTTCTTTTTATCATCTTTATTGATATAGATGTTAAATGTTGTAAAATTTCCTCAGAATACTGCTTTAACACATTTCCATAGATCTATATATGCCATTTGTTGTTTATCATTATTTTTTAGAAATTTTGCAACACTTTTTAATGATTCTTCTTTGGTCCAAGAATTGTTTGATGGAAAGTTTAAAATGCTTACAAGGATGGTACTTTCTAAAGAATACATATTTTCTAATCTATTTCCAGTTATATTAAATTATGGTAAAAGAATGTTACTTAAATTATTTTACTTTCTGAAATTTATTGAGGCTTTCCCTGTGGTCTAGTCTAGTTAGTTTTATAAATGATACATGAGCACTGGCAAAGGGATATTCTTTAATTTTGAGGAAAATAATATATGCCTACCAGGTTAATTATCAATTTTTGCCTGTATTTTCTATATACTGATTTCTTTGTCCACTTGCTGAGTTTAGTTCAGAAAGGTATGGTAAAGTCTTAAGCTATAAGTGTGTCTCTGTTTTTCCTTTCCACTCTTGTAAGTATCTGCTTCATAACTGTTGCCATTGAGCTATTTGTTGTGAGTTGCAGACTTCAGCTTTAAAAAGTTTACTTCTTTGTGTTGTTTAACTTTTTTGGCTTGAATTTTACCATTTTGATATCAAAATTGACTTCTGCTTTATTTTTAATCGTGTTTACTTGTCATATATTTGCCTATCCTTTTAATTTTAACCTTTTGAATTAGGTTATTTTAATTGTATATCTTGGATGCAGCATAGTGTTGAGTTAGCTTTGTTAGTCAATATGAAAATCTCCTTTCTTGTAGTAACTGAGATGAGATAAGCTGTTATTTTTATTGATATTATTGATAGGCTTGTTCTTAGTACTACCATACTGTCATATGTCACTCGCTACATACTATATGGTTTCTTTTCGTGATTTTTTTTCTTTTAGTATTTAGAAAAGTGTGAATATTTGTTCTAGTTCTTACATTTGTATAAACATCTTTAGGTAATACCTTTAGTTACCTCTATAGTAAGATATCTGTTGGTTCTCTACTATTTAAAGTATTAAGTTAACTAGAAAAAGTCAAGGTCATGTGGGACAAAACAAACAAAGGTATAAGGGAGGAGCCCCTCAGAATGGGTTTGTGAGGTGGCAAGTCTCCTGAAGTATCTCAGGAGGTTATATATTTGAAAGACGATCTGCTGGCCTGAAGTTGCTTATAACTTACCTGGTCCAAATGGACGAGAAAGAATGAACAAGATCAGAATAGGGGCTGTCTAAATGGGATGGGGAAAATGATCAAGGGAAAAGAGCACAAAAAATAATAATAGGCAGAAAGATGGTATCAAAAAGACACTTCAGGCCAGGCACAATGACTCACACCTGTAATTCCAGGACTTTGGGAGGCTGAGGAGAAAGAATCGTTTGAGCTCAGGAGTTCGAGGACCAGTCAGAGCAACATAGTGAGATTGTGTCTCTACAAAAAATTAGTCGGACATGGTGGTACACAACTGTAATCCCAGCTATTTGAGAGGTGGAAGAATCTCCTGAGTCCAGGAGGTCGAGACTGCAGTGAGCTGTGATTGTGCCACTGTACTCCAGCCTGGGTGACAGAGTAAGATACTGACTCAAAAAGAAAAAAAGAAAAAAGACACTTCAGAATCTTGCTTGGGTTTGGCTTTATTAGTTAGGAATTTCTACCAAAACTTCCTTAAGAAACTCATATCAAGTGTTCTGTGACTCAGTTTGAAGCTAGCTACCCATTTTACAGTCTAAACTGCTAGTTTGTCACATTTTAAACCTATTCAATTATTCCTGGAACTAGGAAGTGAAGTTTGGATTAAATTCTATTGAAGCCATCATTATGATCAAAGAGGTTTTTTCCCATATAAGATCCTGACAAGAAAGTTTTAAGTCACCAATGAAGAGTTGGCTTTGTTAGTCAATATGAAAACTGACTACAACAAATATTGATGGTTCAGGCCTAGAACGGAGCCAAAACTGAACAATTATGATTGAATTTCCAAACATGCTGTTTTGTTCTTCTCTATTTACCTTCTTAGTACTCCCACACACCAAGTCTCAGCAAAAGTGCTTCATCAGAGTCAAACTGGCTGACTTAACATGCTGGTAGTAAAAAGGCAAAAAGTAGATGGCAAGGAACAAAAGAAGTAAAAAACATACCTCTTCATTTATTCATCCATCATTGGTAAGATATTAATTTCAAGGTGCTGACCTAGGGCTGTACTAGGTTATCTTCTTCAAATAATGTGAATGAAGCAAGTCAGGTTGCAAAGTGGGTGGGGCACAGTCCCTCACAGCCCCCAGCAGGGATATTGGAGAGATGGAAGGTTTAACCCATGTAAAATGGATACCATTGTGTCATTGTAAGACCTCAAGAAAGAATTGCTAGTATTTCTATCATTATGAACTTCTATTCGTATTGGACCAAGAGGAAGGAGTTTAGCACAGACATAACTGTGAAGCAAAGTATAACTCCTCTTGTCCTTCACTGAGATGAGCTATTTTTCAACAACAGGAAAAGATATGTAATTAATTTACCTTCCTGGAATGTTCTGATAATTTGTGAATTAATACTGCAAAATGCTTTAGAAACGACAGGTGAAATAAAAATTCTAAAGATTGTATAACAGCTTCATTTCAATAGCATCTTCAATACGCAATAATGTAACTTAATTTAACTGAACCATACAAAGTTAAATAATAAAAAACAGAGGAAGAAATAAATTAAGAGGCATGGTCCAAAGAGAAGGGCACGTTTTCAGATGAGACTTGGGGAAAAAAAGATGGTGAATCAATGAGGCAGAGAGACACTAGGAATCTGTTCTACTTGAGAAAAAATATAGACAAGGTCTCTCCTTAGACAATCTGCTACATTCCCTGGTATGTAATTATAGCATTAAATGCATCAGCATTTCAAATAACATGAATGTTAATGGCAACCATCACTGAGACACAAAAGAGCACTTAATTACCCTCTGGGAGAATAAATGCCATCATTACGGAGAATTGTTGAAGTCATATAAAAGTTGAAATATGTAGTAAGTTGTGGCTGGCTAACACTGAGATCCGTGTTCCTCTTCTATCCAGTTGTTGCTGGGATGCCCCTGCCCTGTCAGAAACTACATTTCCCTGCCACCTTGCATCCAAGGGAGGCCAGTGACCAGTCTGGTAGATGGAATGTGAGCAGAAGCAATGTATGCCATTTCCAGACTGAGGTGGATGAGTAGCCGTTGTGCTTTTACCATAGTCATTTTCCTTCCCATAGTAATCCTGGAGCATATGTGTTAAAAATAATGGCATCAAAAAAATTGAAGGGTCCTGAATCTGAGTCTCCATGAAGGAAGAAACCCATGAGAGCTGCCCAGCTAGCAGTATCCACAATGGACCAAGCATGTGTGAGAAATAAGGTTTCATTTGTCAAACCACTGGTATCTTAGAGTTGTTCATTACCTTTCCTCGCAATATATTACTATTGGTAGTAATATAGCTTTACTTCCACAGTCAGATTTTTTTAACTAAACACACAGTTATTGGAATGATCAGGTATTACAGACTATACAAAGAATGGAGTTAAAGGGACGGGGCAAAAACCAACGCTCTAGTTGGAAGAAAACAAATGCAAAGTTGGAGAATCTAGAGGGATAAGTATGACCAGTTGGCCAGGATGACTGGAGTGAAGAGGTATACAACCATCTATTCTTAAATATAGCAGAGACATCAAATAAGGTAAGAAAAGTTTCTTTACAGTGCATTGGATTTAGAAGCCAGGATCTCCTAACTGCATTTAATGAAAGCAGTTTTCACTGAGGTTCGGGAGAATAAATCATGCTGCGGTGGATTGAGACTGGAAAGGGAACTGTAGTACAGAAAAGAAATTTAAAAGACTTTTCTCAAGAAATGTAGTATGAAAGGAAAAAATATAGGCGGGTAGCTAAAGGAAGCTGCAAGGATGAGGCACAGCCTTGTTTTGTTTTAGTGTGAGGGTAACTGGTGTATACTTAAAAGCTACTAAAAATGCTGTAGCATGAGCATTTTGTCACATGAGATGTAGAGGAGTTCCCTGAGAAAATAAGAGAGCCTGGTACATAATCCTTGTGGAGAGACTTGCCCTGGATGACACTTCCTCCTCTCAAGCAAGGGGCAAGAATAGTTCAGATGCAAACTGCAGGAAGAATGGCTGCCTGTTCCTACTATGGGGATTGAAAATAAAACCATGGGCAGTAATGTTTCAATTTAAAAAAAAGAAATGGAGAAATGTCGAGACAATGCACAATTAAATAAGAGTGAAAATACATCCAACTAAGTAACGAAGAAAACTGTAAACTTATAGATATAGAGATAGATGCATATATAAGAACACGGGTATGAAATGTGGTAAGACAATATAGAGAGAAAATACAGTTTTTTATAGATACTGGAAATATGTTTGGAACTTACCTTGCAGATAATCTTACTTAGGTGAGGAAGAAGAAAGCTAATTGCTATCAAGGTAACAAAATAGTGAGCTAGTTTCACAAATATTCTCTCATTTATGCCACATCACAATTCCATGAAGTATAATTTCCATTTTTTAAAACTTGAGTAAACTGGAGTTCACTTCACAGTAATTAAGTGAGAGATTTAAACTTATGTCTGTCTGACCTAAAAAAATCACCTTCTCATTGTATTCCAGACTGCATCATGGAAGAACATTCTTTTTGGAGACAAGCACACCAGAATTAACACGTAATTTCCATATCTTACTTCCTATAGTGTCAGCTTTCTGAGAGAACAAGGTCTGTATTTTTTCACCTTTGTATCATTTATGTACAGCACAAATTGTTGAAGCTGCCCAATAAATGAATGTAGCATTAAATTTAATTCCCTTATGCCTACTTCAATATTCACAGCAAGATAAAATATTACAAAGAAAGGTAAATGAAAGGGAAAATTTTAAAGAAAAACCTAAGAGAAGTTAATCAAGAAATAACTAAGATGGAAACGCAATATTTGTTATAGCTTGTATAAAGCAGTATAATAATTGCAAGGGTTATTTGAGTGATTTGAACATGTTGATGACAATGAAACTTAAGTTACTGTCAGTGGACAAGAATAGCACATTTCTGTTCTATGCCAGATCCTAATATTTTTCAGTGGGTGCGCTAAAAAAGTCTAACCAATATCTTATCAGTGAACTAATATCAAATATTTCAGAAACACTGTGTTATTCCCAAAACCTATTTGAATTTTAAAATTGTACTTCTATGTTCATACTGCAATTAATGTGTTTTGATAAAGTTGTTTTTAACTCCTTTCAGACTCCATTTGGGAAGCTCAAAGATCTTTCCTTTCAAACATCAAACACTAATATATACAATTTTAACAACATGGAGTTAAGAGTTTGCAATCAAAATAGTGCATATTCTAACAAAAGTTCACAGTTTTAGGTATCAAAGGAAACCATAATATGCATAATGCACAAAAAGCAACATTTGTAAACTACATGTACAGTGTGGGTACATCTGCTGTAATATTTCATCTGAATACTATCTTTGTGTTATGCATTCAGCATGTCAAGTAGCACCAGGTTTTTCAGCTCTTCAGAATAACATATTTAAGATGCTTCACTTTAAATCTATAATCAACAAAGCTCCAAAACCAAAAGATACAGGAAAAAGAAATGGTGTGAGCTAAAGTTAAAATATTAGATTTCATTCTTTTATTTAAAGAACAAGCCGGGCTCGGTGGCTCAGCCTGTAATCCCGCGCCTTGGGAGGCTGAGGTGAGTGGATTGCCTAAGCCCACGGGTTCGAGACCCGCCTGGGCAAGCGAGACCGCATCTCTACAATAAATCAAAAAATTAGCCGGGCGTGGTAGCGCGCGCCTGTAGTTCCGGCTACTCGGAAGGCCGAGGCGGAAGGATCGCCAGAGCCCAGCAGGTCGAGGCTGCGGTGGCCGGGAGCGGCCACTGCACTCCAGTCTGGGCGACAGTGAGACTCCAACTCAAAAAAAAAAAATAAATAAAGAACAATGTATTGCTTTGATGTCTATGCTATGAAATTCAAGCCAAAACAAACGAAAAAAAGATGACTCAAACCTAACCAGCTAGAAATTATTCTAATTAATCATAAGTGAATATCTCTTGACATCTCTATATGCACAAATACAGGTAAATAATAAATGGAAAAATAAGTGACTATAATATAGGAGTTACTGTATTTAGGTTTTTTGTAATTATTTAATTTTTACTTAACAAAATTGAGGTGAAATATAAAGCATTCAAATTTTAGATGACTGTTTCTCTTTGACCAAAATTAATAAAAATTACAAAGAAAAATCTTTAGTGCTTGGTATTATTATGGCTGTTTTTAGAACCACATTTCACTTTTAAGTGCTACTGATAATAACAAAAGATAAGGCAATTACCAGATTTACAATTTCTCCTGCTTTTCATTTTATTTTTTGTTGACTTTTATTTGGGGTCTGTCAAAGTATAATATATTTATATTCTGTCTTATTGTAATAATTCCCACAGATGATTAGTCTTAGCTTTACTTTAAAATGAAATGACACACACCTCAAGTCCATTTACCAGGTTCTCTCCATTCCTGAATTCTCTATTTTAACTCATGGCATGGCTGGCTGGATCTCAGCATCAATTAGTTTTTCCAGAAGAACTAAAAAATGCAGAGTTTGTCGTGTTTAGGAATGGCGGCTTCTTGCCTTCACACTTATTGAACATCTTCGATGAGTGTAATGTCCTTTGATAGCATTTGGCTAATTAAGTTTATTTTACACCACTGTCTTTGGGCCCTGAAAATTGCTATGAGGAAATCTGAGGCCAGCATAATCTCTCCCCTGAAAGATGACTTCCAAATTCTTTTCAAATGCCTCAATCATTTTTTTATATCTGTAAAGTTTAGTAACTTAAGACACGAATCAGGATTACTCATTCTATATTAATCTTCTCTGGAATGTGGTCAGCTCTTTCAATCTGTAGGCTCAATTTTGTGTTTATGTTAAGAAATTGGGGTTTTAAAAAATTTATGTCTTTCCATTATTTTTGTTTTATTTTCTGGAGTCTCACATTTTTAAACACCATTTAGTTTTTATATTAGACCTTGTCTTTTCCCTATGTGTGAATTTTTCTAACTGCATAGGATTAATGCCTTTTTTCTTTTGAATTTAAATTTTTCTCCTAGTCACTAATTTGATTTTCAGCTATGTTTCTACTCCTTGGTGCTACTGATGTTTGCAGTGGTGTTTGGACTTCAAAAAAGATATTTGGGGCATTCCAGCATAACTAAGAGAAAGAGGTCAGGAAACAACTAATGGACACCAAGTAGTTGCCACAAAAATAATAATTTTGAAACAAAAATAATTTATGCTTTTTAACCTAACCCTGCTTCAAATATTTTCTTAATGTCTTTTATGATTATTCACCCCTAACCTAGGGGTGTTAAAAACAAGACAAAACTACTCTTGCAAATTCTTATCTGATGTGCTCTGTTTATCACTTGAATACTAATCAACATTTTGGCTAATGATGTGCTTAAATCTTCTGTACTCAATATCCAGTGTTTTTCTTGCTAGCAGCTTAAATAAAAACTATTCAAAATGGGGTTTTTTTAAATGTTGATTTTGCTGCCATGTTTCACATAACTTAAAGAAAATATAAACTAAAAAATAAGATATTTGAAAACAATTTACCTAGGATATGTTGGAGTTTCAGAAAGAGCTGAAAAGTATGGATAAATGCATTTCCTTTAAGTTTTCATTTATTTTTGCAAAGGGGCAAATGACCTAAGGTAAACTGAAGTGGGGTAAATCAAATCTTCAAGTAAAGAACAATGAAAAGACCAATATGAGAAAAATCAGATATAACACAAGGGAATAAAAGATATTTAAGAGTTGAATATCACTGTAAGGCACAAAACCACCACCTTAATTCACCTGGGGACTTAAAGAATCAAAATGGCTATTCTCTCTCTTTATGAGTGAGAAAAGCCTCACAGTGACATTATTCTTCCCAATTTTCTATTCAAAACTATGTTAAACCAGAGAGAAAAATAGTAGAAAGAGGGAATTTTAAAGAAAAAAATGTTAAACGCTGTTTGAGGAGAGGTGAGATACTTTGGGGGATTTTTTGTAAAACATGCAATCCAATACCCATTCACTCAGAGATTCTGATACACCCTAGGAAGGAGTAATAACCAATGATAACACTTTCCAAAGCATTCCAGTTATCCCTGTCAAGTTGATAATGTTAATTTCACAGGTAGAAAAACACCATACTCATTTTATAAATTAAGAAACTGAAGATCAGCAAGGTTCAAAGACTTGTCAAAGATCACACAATTTGATTACTGAGAAACCTGAAATCATGACTTCTTAAAGTTTATGGTAGAAATTCAGAAAAATGCTAGGTTTAGCCAGCTATACACTTTATTTTCTTTGTATCCCTTGAACATGATGTTTGAATCTGTTTCAGAAGATGGCCGTCCTTACTTATTTCACCTGCGTGTCTAGAATGGAGAAATCTGTGTTCCTGTACAGGCTTCATAGAATATGACTACAAATATTTGTTCCCCTTTAAGACATAAGACAAAGTGTGTAATTATTCACAGTCACAAATTAAAATAAAATCTCCGTGAAGATAAAATGAAACCTGAGTATGAGTATGAAATGTCAAATGTGTCTACAGATGTGTTTTTAAAAAATCAGTGAAAGAGAGAAGGCTAAGATCTATAAGGGTATTCACCAACCACCCATAAAAATCTTAAATAATTACAAGGATGTGAAGTATTGAAATTATGTTATGCATTTAAGCACATGGAAAATCCATAAAATCTATTTTTATATTATAAAATGAGATTTTAAGAAGTATCTGTTTGTCTATTTAACGACCCATTTTGCAATAAGTGCCTCGGTAACCTTCAAATAAATTTACAAGCTTAGCAGTCTATGATTATTTTCTATCTCCTTTCTAAAGTAAACTCTATATGCAATTATAAAGGGAATGGAATGCATAAAGAGTTAGGAGGAGTGGGAGATTGTGATAAAAGGTGTCCTTTTTAAAGTAAAGAAAAAAGTATAGGTTGCTGTACTCAATCACTAGTAGAAAATTTATATCTAGCATAATGGTTGCTGCTATTGAAATTATATTGAATTAACTAGAGAGTGTGTGTGTTTGTGTGTGTGTGTGCATGTGTGTGCATGTGTGTGCTCATGCGGGCACGCAGAGACGTGTCTGCAAAGTCTGGTATGTGACGACCACTAGGTGGCAGCGGCACCATCTAGGGCAGTATTGACCTCCTCTAACAGTTTCAGCAGTAATAGCTTCCTCTGGATTACACAACACCTTCTCTCCCATAGCATCTGGAGCTTCCCAACAATGAACAAACCTCATTCAAAATTTGGCCGTTGTTATTTAAAAACAACAGAATTCGCAAATAAAAATTAATCTGACATGGTTTTCCAAAAGAAATATAAGAATCAAAATTTAAAGGAAGATAGCCCTGTAGCTAACCGTTGAATATTTGCTGCATTGCTCTCCATCAAATTGAGTTGAATTTTACTGCATTGAACTGAATCAGGTTAGCACAGATAGATGCATCACAGGAATGTTTAAATAGGTTTTGTCACCACTTACCTTAATTTAGGTTACAAAATTACTCTGACATGTTTCATAAAGGCAGGAGCTTTCCTGATTCTTCTTCTTCAGGTGAGTTTTAAACTCTCTGCTAACTCTTATCAAGATGAAGCATCACATTTTATCCTGACAATGAGGTCTGAAGCAGTTTCACCTTGCAGGACTGTTATTATTCAAAAATAGACTGCAGAAATTCTCATTGGAGCACTCTGCTTTTTCTTTTACCTCCCAAACCTACCTCTGTACAAACTGTCACCTCTGTTATGAGTCACACTCACTAAGAATCAATGCTAAGATTCATTGCCATCTGTAAGCCTGTGTAATACATTTCCTCATTTGAAGCTTCTTTTAATTTGGAAGATTCTTTTTCTCCACACAATTATCTTAGCCTATTAAGTAAGTTCGCAGTTTTCAGATCTCTTCAAGTCTCTCCTTAAAGAAGTTTTGCTCTTTTGTTATCCTTTGAAGTAGAGAGAAGAGATTGATTTTTAAACTGCTATAGATAACAATAGTGTCATCATGGCTTAAATGGGCCTATATTCGTCAAACAAGGGGAAAAGCTTTCCTCTTCACTTTAGTCTAAGACTGTTTTCAAAATGTTTATTTCTGTATCACAATGTCTATTACATTTTTTAAAGTAAGACCATGCATTTAAAAGGAAAAAAAAAAGCTATAACATCAGCAGCAGTAACTAGAAAATATAGGGAGTTTGATAATACAAAAAATAAAAAAACAGCAAAGAGTTGCTCTGAGCTTAAGTAGTATGCAAATTGCTTTTTTTAAATGGTAGCATGATCAACACAAATGATATTTCTGGGTCTTGGCACATCAAACTACCCACAGATGAAAGATGACTTAATTGCTTTGACCACAGTCCGAGTCAGAATAGCTCAGTTGGCAAATATAAAAATAGCTTGCTGCTATTTGCATTTGAGCAAGGAGTGATTTTATTTTAATGCCCAAAGTCTAGGTAACAAAGCACCCCACAGGTAGTGAAACACCTTGCAAGCACGAGATGCAATTCCTGATCACAGTGTCTGAGGGTTGCAGGGGACACATTGATCTTGTCAGCTATATCCATGTGCATAGGAAATAACACTGTCAGTGCAGCTCCTTCAAATTCAGATCACAATATATCGAGAGTTTATGTCTTTAGAGGTTAAACAGGTATGCATTCACAGAGATTTGTTGCCTGTGCCATCGCCTTTAAATAACCTCCTAAAAATCTTTTAATAAGAAATTGTTATTCTGAATGCCTAATATTACTATTAATAGCTTAAGTTGCTTCTCATAATTTCACCTAACAAAGTGTTTCTAATAAATAATCGTAGCAGAGTGAGGCTTACTATACTTTGCACTTTACTATGTAGCAGCTCAAATAAAGTAAAAATATATAGAAGAGGAAAAATATGACACAAAGAATAGGAAATTTCTCTAGGCCTTGTATTAAATGTGAACCTAAAGCAAGTAATGCTAAGCCATGGACTATAGATGTTCCAATTTTTCTAACCGGTTATCTTTGAGATGATGTTACTTTTATATTTTCTAAACTTTGTAATCTAAACAGCAAACTTAATTCAGAAAAAAAAAAATCTACCATAACTGATTACCATAACCAGGATCACAGACATTTAAATCAAAAGTCACCTGAGTTGGAAAAGGTTTAAGTTTTTTCAATAAATTATTTTTTATAATGACTATAAAAGTTATATAGCACACAGAGGCTAGCTGAAGCTAGATACTTTACTGTATCTGAATTGCGGGGAATGCTTTTTGAGATATAAAGCTGACAATCAGACATCTGAGTGTGACTGGAAAATAACAGTCCTTGAAAGATTAAAGTGTGAATTTTAGTAACCTCGAAGGCAAAAACCATTGTTCTTTCACTTTTGAACCAGGAGATAGGATGAGCACATGATAACACAAACACACTAAGGAGATCAAAAGAGTAAAAATAACATGCCAAAATCCTTTTGTCAAAGCTAAGAGTAAGAATTCTTGCTCTACTAAAATCTATACTTCCTCTCCTATTAAAAAAAAACACAAAAAACAGTTCTGTGATCATGTTAACACATAAACATAACAATTTAACTTACAAGGTAAAACTGAGCTGCTCTATTGAAATTCAATAAAGTTGCTAATTTTGAAATATGATCACCTTGCATTTTCGATGTCATAAATTTTCTTTAAAAATTTAATTATAAAGAAGGGCAGGTATGTAGACATCATTATTACTTTAAAGCACCGTCTTTACCCAAATAACATGAAAGAAAATGGTTTTAGGTAATGAAATTTGGGGGAGGGGGTAAAATTATGGCAAGTGTTCATAAAACTATGAAAACTACTGTCAATATTTTTAAATGGAGAAGAGAATAAATAATGATGCAGAGCCGGGCTCGGTGGCTCAGCCTGTAATCCCGCGCTTTGGGAGGCTGAGGTGAGTAGATTGCCTGAGCCCTCGGGTTCGAGACCCGCCTGGGCAACTTGGTGAGCCCTCATCTCTACAATAAATCAAAAACTAGCCAGGCGTGGTAGCGCACGCCTGTAGTTCCAGCTACTTGGAAGGCTGAGGCGGAAGGATCGCCGGAGCCCAGCAGGTCTAGGCTTCGGTGGCCCGGAGCGGCCACTGCACTCCAGTCTGGGCGACAGAGTGAGACTCCAACTCAAAAAATAATAATAATAATAATAATAATGATGCAAAAGGCCTAGGGAGAAATATGAACACTTTTATTTCATCTTTTATTTTTAAGCTTTTCTAATTGTAAAAAAAAAAAAGCACACAAAACAGTCAGTAAATCTCTCATCCATAATCTCTCCACTACAGTAATTTACAGTAATTTATTGAAAATCCCATCCTTGATTCTCCAACTCCAGTTCCCAGAGGAAACTAGAGTTAACTCTTCAGTGCACTTTCAGATTTTTCCAGCATGTATTCATTCACAAAAATAGGAAAGGGGGAAGGGCTGGTGGCAAATAATTTTTAATGGGCTTGTTTGTCTGTTTTACAACTGGTCCTGGGATGTCAGAACCTTTCGTCTGGCCTTTATGCTTTACAGTGACCATCACGTTATCTTCAAAATTAAGAAACACACCATCTTTTCTCACATATGACTTTCACTGTGAAATTTCCACAGCTGGAGGTTACTTTTTTCCTGTGCTCTGGTTTACTTTCCTTAATGTGGCCATCTGCGTGGCACCCACAGCAGTGGTGGGAAGTCTGTTTGACTTCCTCTTGATCCCCTTGAGAGATGAGATCCAGGTTTCTGGCTCTAGTGTGGTCAGCACAGTTGATCATGGCTGCTACTGCAAGACCCAGGAAAATTTGCAATTTTGCCCTAGAGGATCCACCACATCCTCGTTTCAACATCTTGAACTTCGGAAAGCAACACACACTTAAAAAAACAAACAAACAAACAAATATGACCATGTTATGTTCTACAGCTTGCTTTTCAACTTAATTATGTATCAGAAATGGTTTTCCAGGGCAATGTATATATAGATCTATCACATTTACTTTCTATACAAGCTTTTTATAGAATGGAGGTATAATTATTTAATAATTTACTTATTAAAGAACATTTAGATTGTTTCATGTTTTCTGCCATTTAAGAAAATTCATATATATATGTATACAGTCATGATATTATTTCTATAGGATGAATTCTTAGGTGTTAGATTTCAAATAAACTTCCTCAAATTTTTGAATCATTTTTTACTACAACCATTTTTCTTACAACTCTGCAAATTGCTTTATATATTTTAATTTAGTTTCCATTTTTTAAGTGTTTTAATTATATTTTCTTGTTATTAATGATCCTGAACATCTTTTGTATATCATTTTCTGGACATTTATATTTTTTCTACTAATTATCAGATTAAATTCTTTTTCTATTAGATAGCTTTTTGTTGTTTTGCACTTATTTGTATGCTTGATGTGATTTTCTCTCAGTCTGTTATTTGTCTTTAGACTTTGTTTATCATCTTTTTTCTTTAAAAAAGTGGACTTTTGTGTGTGTGTACCTAAATTTGTCAACCGTTTCCTATGCAACTCTTTGGATTTTATCTTGCTTAGGAAAAGCTTTCTACTCTAAGTCCATAAAAACTGTCTCCATAAAAATAGTAATGTTATGGTTTCATTACTTTAAAAGTAATTCTCAATCCACATCGAACTGATTTAACTTTGATACTAGTAAAATAATAAAACAAAATTCAAGTAGAAATTATCTGCAAACACTTGCAGAATAACAAAACCTAGGTCAATAAATAGCTGAGGTTAAAAAAATAATAATAATTCAGACAAATCTCATTACCTTTTCTGATTTAAAAAAACAAACAAAACCTAAATTAGTGGGTGAGGGAAGGCAAGATGTGTAATAAATATAGACCTTTGACATAATTTGTCTCTACGAATATTTCTTTAAAAATTAATTCAATTTGGCTTTTTCAAGACGAACACTGTCATCTGAATTGAAAACTGCCTGATGGACCATCAACAATGGACATAATAATAGTATTGATGCTGCCAGTCATAGGGAAGAAGAAACAAATATCACAGAAAGCTTGGTGATAGATCTGAATTCACAAAGCTTTTATGGTAATGATCTAGAAGGAAGAAAGGAAATGATGCAATCATTGATTTAACAAGTGTCACCAAGCTGAAAAGTGTGCTCCACACATTTGGAAGCGTTATGATAGATTACTGGAAAGGAGGAAGCAGATTAGGACTTCCAGATAAAAAACTGACTTTGAGCCGGCTACAAGATCATTTATTTATCTACATACCAGTTAGCTTAGTCAATTCACACTATTGTGACCACTTTGTAACAGACTAGAGACAAATTTATTCCTTAAGACAGCAGAAGAGAGCAAGCACTCCACAAGAGGGGCGGTCGAGCTTTTCACAGCAGAAGGGAGAGGCAGTGGCGGGCATGCGCACTGAGCGTGTGGGAACGTAACATGTCAAAACAGCTATGGTTCTTGCTCCCAGGACCTTCAAACGTGGGCCATGCAAAGGAGATGCTCTAAAATCTGCCAGTACCTAAAAGTTGTGATAGAAAAAGTAAGTCAAGTACAAACCAACAATGATAAGGAAAGGTGACTGAACTGGTTTAGGTGAAGCAAAGCAGCATAAAAAAGTGATAACATTAAAAAATTCCTATATCATTTTAGTGTTTACAAAAGGCTTCCCCTTAGTCTCATTTGATTAATACCCTGAAGCAGTCAGCAAAGGTATGATTAATGGATCCATTTTCCTCCTGAAGCTAAGTAGAATCAAGGAAAATGCCAAAGATGACATTGTTACTTGCTGAGGATCTGCTAATTCTACCATACCTACTCAAACCTTTTAAAGTAATTCACAGAGAAGTGCATTCATGTTTGGAAATACGTAAACACCATAATTCATAAACTTCTTTATAAAAGGAAAGCAGACTGTACTTTTATAAGACAAATACCACATTCACGAAATACACTGGATGCATTATTTGGCCTCAAATCTACATAACCACCTTTTCTCTGCCTGCCTGCCTGCCTGCCTTCCATCTTTTCTTTCTCCCCACCCACCCCCCTTTCCCCCCATAAGCATTGTTCTTGAAAATATAAGAAGCAATCCAAAGAAGAAGAAATGTTTAAGTACATGGATTGCAAACAATCTTTCTGAGAAAAAAATCTCAATTTCTCATTCATGGAGGCTGTGGGGGATTACTCTTCAGAAGTACTAAGGCTCGGGAGGCTCTTAAATGGCTTTTGAGATTGGCTTTAATGTCTCCATGCCACCCACATAGTAATGGCCCCTCTCCACGTGGACGCTGTACTCCAATTGACAGCCTGGTTTGTCTGCCAGCACCATTGTAAGCAAATGATGGACAACTTCAGGAAGTTGAATGAAACATTTTATCACAGGAATGTTACTTGTATGCCTTGCAGCGGTTGATTTCCTTTTTGTAACGCTTGTTTATCATTGTGTAAATATAGCATACACATATATGTATACATGTAATATACACACTTATATACACATATGTAGGTGTATTTGTCTTTTTCCAAACGGACAAGTCAATCAGCACAGTTTTTAGCCAAATACATAAATAGAAAAGCCAGTGTAAATGTTTCTTGAACATAACTTAAAATGATTATGTGCAACAATACTGAATTGCTATAATAGATCAAATGACCACATCAAAAATGTTTAGGAAGCTGTCAAACCTATCCATGTTAAATCATTTCACAACTTAACTGAAAAGCTCTCTAGCTAACCATCTGTTTATCTAGTTTCTCCTATACATAGTCAAGTTTCTTTCAAATAGGAATTCTATCGTTGACAGGATAAATGAGTCCAAATATTTGGTTTTGTAGATCTTCATTTTAATTAATTAAAAAATTTAATCTTTCAACTGAAGTGAAGTTTGCATTTGTCTGTTTGATCTACAATATTTTTGAAGGATATTCATAATATTTTGTACACTACAAAAATCATATCTACTTGTGTTTTAAGCAGCTGACCTGTGTACACAATCATAGATGAAAAATGTTTTTAATAGAGATATCATCTCTAAGTTTTACCGTGTTTCAATCTTATTTATAAAAGGGAGCAAAGCTTGCAAAAACATACTTCACAAACATGTTAATTCACAAAAGTATTAGCCATTGATGATTCTAATATGTGCACTAAACTTTTGGAAAATAATTTAGCCTTACATGATACTTCAGGATCAGAAAGCCTGAATAAGACATTCTGTAAGATTGCACAATGACACAACTGTTAGATAAAGAAAGTGAAAAGGTATTGAGACAAAATGGGGCAAAAAGTATTTACTAACGTTGATTAGTAAAATGCAATGAGGAACTAGGAGAATTTATGTTTTATTATATCATGTATCATCATTTCTCATTATTCTCCCTTCTACAATATATAGTAAACATCCACAAAAAGTAACAGAGAACTGCTTTGGCCGGACACGGTGGCTCATGCCTGTAACCCTGACACTTTGGGCGGCAGAGGCGGAAGGATCACCTGAGGCCAGGAGTTTATTACCAGCCTGGGCAACAGCAAGACCCCCATCTAGGGGGGGAAAAAAAACGCTTTTACTAAAAATACTCATACTTGGAACTTTTGATTGTTCATTAGTCCATGAGTTCTTGAGAGCACTCAAGAGATAGTATCTTTTGCATAAAATGAGCACATATCCTGGTTTAGAAACTAGCCTGTGATTTAATTTCTCCATAAAGCTATGTATTTATGATAAATTAAATAGTCATATTCCACATAAATTCCCAGCATAATTATATCTGTATCTACATAATCTATGTGTGAGAAATTATAAAATCTATTCACAAATAATTAGCTTCTAGGAGTGTGTCTGACAACTTCTAATGCTCATAAATGTACAGATCATGTTTTGTAGTCATAGTCAACCTATGACTGAAATAATGTTTGAAGGGTTAAAAAAATATGTCTCATTTGAGTATTTCATGTTCAGCATTTAGGTATCGTCATCCACCTCTATATTCTCTTTATTGCCAGGAGATGGCGCTGTGGGTTTTAAATCGCAGAGCTAAAAATCCTAAAGCCGAGCTGAATTTCTCTTTCCTCAGTTCTTGCACACTAAGCAAACCCTAAAAGTGCTCACCATTTTTGATCCAACAGTTTTAATATTTAAAAAATTTCGCATATGCCTGAACGTTCTATGCAGGTAAGATTCCAGGGGGACACATGTTTAATACAAATGTTGTAACAGCCCCTAGAGAGGACAACTGAATGCAGCAGTATGTCCCAAGCAGCCAAGGCGGTAACGACTGTCCATAAACTCTTTTCCCTAGTTTTCCTCTGTTTCTAACCTCATGACCTAGTGTTCTCTGGGGTTTCAGCAGCGATAGGCAGGCGCCAAGTTACTCGCACGCCGCACCGCCCCCCCACCCCCACCCCCAAAGTCGCCAAAGTCGGGAAAGAGCACGCGGGAGTCAGGTGAGCCCCTCGCGGACGGCCCGGGGACCCGTGTGTCCACGTCGCGCTGGAAAAGCTGCTTCGCGGGGGCTGAGAGTGTCTCTTCAAAAGTAGGCTAACTCGTCGCCAAACGATAGTGAGGATCAACCTCTTTCCTGTACGACAGATACAGAAAAGGGAGATCGTCTCGAAAGAAGTTTCTATGAACAAGTTCCAACTTTCCCACAGTCGAGTTTTCGGAACCGCCTAGAGCAATATTAATACAGCCGGGGCGTTGGCGCACGGCCAGGAATGTTCCAGCTCGCGCTCGTCTCCCGGGCCCTGCACCCTCGAGGTCCCCCTCCTGAGTCCCGACAGTTTCTGGACACACGTGGACCCGCAGCGTCTCTCTGCAGGGCGTTTTGTAGGACGTCGCGAAGAGGGCGAGAAAAACACAGATGACAAAACGAGGCCGAAAGGCACGACCTCGGGGGGCTTGATGGGCTTGGGGTCTCTACGCCACCCAGCGAACCCCGTGCTCCCAAGCCCAGCGGGGGTGCAGGATGGGGAGTCCCACGCGGAGCCGCCTTGTCCCCGCAGTTTTCCACTTGACCCAGGCGCCACCAGGCAGCACCGAGTGGGCGGGGCAAATGCAACTTCAAGGTCAACCTGCGCGGGGCCTGGAGAGCGGCCAAGGGTGCTCGCTCTGCCTTGGAGCGCTGGGGTCGCGCCCCGCTTCTACGCGTCGGGCTCGGCCGTGGAGGGTCCTGGGACCGCACCCCCCCCCCCCAGGCGGTTTCCGGGAGAGCGTCCAGCTGGGGTCTCCGCGTGGGGACCGGAAGCCATAGCCCGGATGGGCTCCTTCTAGGCGGGGGAAGCATGGCTGGGAGAGGGTTCCCACGGCTCTCAGGGAGTTCGCTTATTCCAGAGCTGCCCCCAAGCGAAAGTTGTCATTTTTTGCCAAACTTTTTGTTTTTACTTTTGAAAATGTTCTGAAATAGATAAACTAAAACACATTTTCCCTCTCGGAAAACATACATAACTACTCAAATACGGACTTCTAACGTTTTAATCTAGATAGGTGACAAACTTTATCAGGACCCTAGAAACAACAAAGAGGGAGTCCTGGCTTTACTCTTTAAAACAGATTGTATTCCGTTCTGGTTTTCTTTGCGTTCCGATCTCACATTTCAAGCAAATATTAAGATGATCACCGAGAAACTTGAATAGGCCCTAGAAGTTAGTTTGTTCTGAAGCTCCATGCCCTAATTCTGAAACATTTAGCAAGAGGAGCGCATTGAAGACGCTCAATGCTTTCCTTTCAATGCGGTGCTGTCTGCTGAACGTTTTAGAATTCTTTCAAAGCCACAGGTATGTCTCTTCCCGCGGTAGCAAAACTGTATTCATCTTTACGCATTATGCGCTGCCGTTTATAATCTGGTATCCAACCCTTGGCCGAGAACGCTCCCTCTCCTGACGAGTTGGCCAACGGGCCTCGCTCAGCCAAACCAGCCCAGAGCCAGGGGCGCCCGCCTGAATATTCCCGGAAGGCGCCCACTGTCCGCTGGGCCCGCGGAGTGGCCCGAGCGGCCCCTGCACTCCTGCTGCGAGCAGAGGAAACAGTCTCCTGCCTCTCCTGCCTCCCTGCTGCTTTGGTAACTCACAGTGACCCTCTCTGAAGCTGCAGTCAGAAGATTTCTCTTCTGTGACTTCATTCTAAAGGGTCATCCGTGCATCAGGAGATGTCGCCATGGCCCGACTGCCCACCTTTTCCGTCCGTGCCACCAGAAGGCACTCGTGTTGACTTTTCCTTTGCTACCTTTCCAATGCGCCAGGGACACCAGAAGCCGGGCCCTTGCCCAGCTTCTTGTCGGAACAAAGTTCGAGCTCACAGACTCCCCGAGTTCCTGCGGCCAGGGGGCACTGTGTGAAAGGCTGACGTCACCCCTCCGCCGGGCCCGAAACCAGGCGGCGGGATCCCACACAAGCGAGGATAGGGAGCGGAGGCCGTGACTTAGGGCTGGCGACGATTAAACCAAGTAACGAGACATCCGGCAGATGTGTTTTCATTACCCTGTAAGATAAATGCAGCGTTAAGTGCCTGACAACTTCCCAGAAGCAATCAGCAAAAGTTTACGAGTGCATAAACCTCAAAGACCATTCCCCGACGGTTGTTAGAAGGCCCGCATTTAGAGCCTCGATAAATTCTTCGGCCGCTTCCCAAAGCAAAGTTTCCAGCGACTGTTAAGCAGCCTCTTCCTCCGGGGAGAAGGAGGGGATTTTCTTGAATTACAAAAGCAAGAGGCTTTTGGCATAAAGTTGCGCAGGAGTTTGTTGCAGAAGTCTGGATGGCCAGAGAGAGTAGGGAGTTGGTAAGGAGGTCATGGAGGCGGGGTCGGGAAGCGCTGCGAGGGATCTGATGAAGGCGAAGGACCTGTGTCCTAAGAGGGTCCCGGATCTAGCCGGGCAGGCAGGGCCTTTGCGATCCCCGGCGTCGTTTCTGCCCTGCCATCCCAGCCCCGCCGATCACAGCCCCGTACGGTATCCGCAGCTAAGACGGCACTCCCATCGGTCCCAGGCATGGTCATACTTCGCCCTTCAGGTGCCCACTTCGGGCCGGAAGGAATCCAGGCGCCCCGCAGAAAGTGCTAGCCCACAAAAAAGGCAAGCTAGCTGAGAAACTAAGTCAGACATCTGGGAATATGGGATACCCACTCTGCCCAGAGCCATGAACGTGTCAGCCTTCGACCTCCTGTAAGGGATCCAAGGACTTTAATAAGTTATAGAGTCAGGCATACACGACCCACCTGTGTTTATAGAGAACCTTTGTTTATGATCTCTGTGAAAACAAAGCTGCTAATTGAAAAACAATGACACTGGCATGTCTTTAGCTTCCTAAAGGGAGAGGTTAACAGCTGCGAGCGCCAGGGGAGGGAAGGTGGGTGGGGAGCGGTGAGAGGGGGCCGCCCTGCGCGTCAACAAGCCTAGGGGTCTCCAGCAAGACACGTGGGCCGGCTCAAGCCTTCAGAACCCCCGCCTGGATCGCAGGCACCAGAACCTCCCGCAGCCCGCCGGATCTTTGGGTTCCAATACATCCAAAGGCGCGGCGCGTAGGTAACCGACGACTGCGTAGTATTTCTGGCCTCTGGAGAAGGGATCTCGGGCAATTATTTTGGAAAGATACTGCTGAGCCCCTTTTCATCGTTTCCAGGTGAAAATGCAGACATTTCTGTGTTGCCCTCACCCTTCCTTTATGAAATAAGGCGCCCAACTGTTCTGATATTACCATTCAAAAACAGGTTCTGTGGCGAACCTCATTTGTGAATCTATTACAGAGATTAATAGATTATTTCTCCTTTTTCAACTAATTCTCAGTGGGGAAATTTAACCATATGGTAAGGAGAGAATTAGAATTTCATCACATTAGAGCAAAATGTAATGAAAAGAGTCTAACACCTGGGGCCAACTCTGAAAGCCACAATTAAAAGGTTTTTAATGAAACCAGAGAAACCAAAAATTGCATAGTCTTCAGTAATTCTGCCACATAAGAAAGAGTTATTGGGGGTGTTGGGAAATATTGTTTTTACTCATGTCATAAGGATGAAAACCAGCTGCTAAATACCATGTGTACCAGAGACTGAAGTCAGGAGCAAGAGGACCGGGTGTACCATTTCCCATCCGGAGAGGAGCACTTGTTTTCACAGTTCTCTCTTCACTAACCCAAGAACAACCGAGGCAGATACAGATATCCATGGATGGCTTCTGGGTAAATAAATATGCACAAATGCCCCCACTGGTGTGTGAGAGGCTTTGACTCCTGGTGAAGTTGACTCTTTTTAAACCACTGGATTTTAATCCTGAGGAAAGTTTGAGAAACCAGTGCCTTCCTGTTTAGGAAATTGTGTGCATCTTAATCACCATCCCTGTTACAGTTATTTGGAGACCACTGCAAAAAGTACTCCCCCACCCTACCCTCTTTTAAAAATTAAATGGGCTGCATAATCAACTAACATTCGTATTCTCATTCTCTCTCCTCTCTCTCTCCCTCTCTCTCTCTCATTTCACTAGCTGAACATCTACAGTGAATTTTGGCCAAACCAGCTGGGACCTTCTCCTAGAAAGCCCCATCTCCAATTCCAGACCAGAGTCATCCTACGAAGCAGAGTGGAGTATAATTCTCGCCCGGAAGGGTAATTCAGCACAA
>CAUYQG010256761.1:0-28178 GCA_963574415.1 Tarsius wallacei
ACGACGCTCTTCCGATCTAAACATGTAAGAATAAACACACAATTGTGTGTTTATCCTGGTTTTTTGGGTCCCTCCCCCATATATAACATCTGTCGCCTCCTCCAATCCCACTGTGAGGCGATCCCTGAGGCCTCCCCCCTCCCCATTTTCCCTCCCCCACCAGGTTCTTGAGAAACGTAGACTCCAGGGCTGCAGAGCTGTGGGACACCAGGGTGTGTCAGTTCCTCTGGTCCCTGGATCCCCCCAAGATGATCTATTGCCCATCAGGGAAATCATGGGAAGGAGATCCTCAGGTTAATCTCCAGATGCCACAAAGTCTTTCATGCCCAGGGCAGGCACCTCTAGCAAGGCAGCCTGGACTCCGGGTAACACCAAGTGTTTCTGCCAGACTGGGGTGGGGGAGAAAAAGAAAAGGGATCATTGAACTCCTGACTGGCTGAAAGCCTCCATTTCATGGAAGAAGTGGAACTTGGATGATATCGTTACCTCCACTATGATGAAAAGGAGACACCAAAGGGCTGAGGCGATTGGCACAAGGTAGGCACACAGTCCAGAGGAGGAGGCCATACTGGTTCCTTCCACTGTCTTCCAGAGAGAGCTGGGCTGCTCGCTGGAGCCTGACCCACCTACGATGGCCTCTGGGATGTCCCACAGCCAGTCACGAACTCGGCCCACCCAAAGCCAAATTGCCCTTCCTTCCCTCTGAACATCCCCCTTACCACCACACAGAGTCCCCCAGCCTGGAACCTGGTGTCACCTGCAACTTCTCTGAGCCCCCTTAACCCCACGTCTCCCATCCAAGCCGTCACCCTACACTGTGGATTCTCCCCAGGCCCGCCACTTAGGATGGCGGAAATTGGCTTGACCCACATCTAGGCTGTGCCTTTGGAGCAAGTTTCTAAACTTGCTCTTTAGTTTGCTGTGGGAGTCACACTCCCTGATGCATCCCTGACTCTGGGGCCCCATGTCAGCCGCTGTGTAGCCTTGGGTTGCACTGATGTGCTTTTTACAGTGAGAAAATACTGCTTTGTCCCATTGAATATGCAGGGAATAAAGGTAGGCAGAGAAACCTGCCTGTCTGAAGAAAAAAAATCCAGAGACAATTTTCTTCATGGGAGAGAAGACAATTTCTAAGGAGCGTGAGACCAAGATGTATGATATGTGAAGTGCATGACATACCATATCTTTGACGCTCAGCCCACGTCCAATTTTGGCACCTGTCTGGTCACTATAGGCGTTGGAGGCTGCAAGCCCTAGGTTAGAGCAATCACGGAGGAGTTAAGTGGGGTGGGGGTGGGAGTGGGTGGAGGGAGAGGAAGGGTCAAGCCTGAGTTAACCAGCTCCCAAAAGGGAGGAGCCAGGTAGGCACTGCCCCCATCAGATTCATGATCACTGTCAATTCCCAGCAGCTCCTCCCAGTTTCCCCACCCAATTTGCATAGACTGGGGTGTCTGGGGCCTTCTGGGGCCTATTGGAATGATTGTTTTTCCTTTAAACAGTTAATGTGATGAGTTCATTAATTTCCTAATAATAAGCCAACTTTGTATTCATATAATAAACACAACAATCAATATACTGTATTTTCAATTATTATTATCGCTAAATTCACCGTGAAATCTATGTTCATGAGTGAAATTGACTTAAAAGTTGTTGTTGTTGTTGTTTTTCTGAGTTGTGGGCCTCACTCTGTCACCCAGGCTGGAGTGCAATGGCATGATCATGGCTCACCACAGCCTCAACCTCCTTGGCTCAGGTAATCTTTCCACCTCAGCCTCCCCAGTAGCTGAGACTATAGCTGTGCACCACCATGCCCGGCTAATTAATTTTTTGTAGAAACCAGGTCTTACTATGTCGCCCAGGCTGGTCTCAAACTGTCGCAGACTCCTGGACTCAAGCAATCCTCTGCTTCAGCTTCCCAAAGCACTGGGATTACAGGCATGAGCCACTGCCCCCGGCATAAAGTTTTTGTTTGTTTGTTTTTGTTTTGGTACTGTCCTCATCTGATTATCAAGCTTATGCTAACATAATTAGGTGAACTGAGGAGTGATTATGTTTCTCCATCCTGGAGTAGAAATTTGAGTAAGATTTAACTTACCTGTTCTTTGAATACTGAACTGAATTCACATATCTGGAACTGTCATCAGAAACAGATGTTTTCTTTGTAGGAAGATTTTAAACTACTAATTTAATTTGCTTGATAATTAAAGGACCATTCGGGTTTTCTATTTCTTCTTGAGTCAATTTTGATAACTTATATTTTTCTAGGACTTTGTCAGTGTCACTTAAGGCTTCTAAAGTATTCGCATAAAGCCACTTATAATAGTCTTTTAATATTTAATATTTTTATTCAATACATGGAGCATCTAGAATATGTCTCTTCTTTCATCTCTAATATTGTTTATTTGTGCTTTCTCTTTTATCTTAATCTTATAAGAGACTTGTGTAATACTTTTAGTCTTTTCAAAAAATAATCTTTTGTCTTTGGTCATCGTCCCTATTTATGTTTCTGTTTCATCTTCCCTATTCTATTTCACTAATTTCTGTTTTTATCCTAATGTTTGATTCCTTTCATGTTCTTTGGGTTTATCCTACTATTCCTCATTCTAACTTTTTAAGTTGGATGCTCAGCTCATTTATTTGAAGCATTTCTTATTTGCTAATACAAACTTTTAAGATTATAAACTCTCCTCTAAACATTGCCTTGATTGGATCTCACAAGTCTTGATACAAAATCTTTTTATTAATGCTCAGTTCTAAGTGTTTCCTAACTTTAGTTGTGATTTCTTTTTTGGTCTGTGAGTTGTGCAGATGTACTGTTTTTCCAAAGTGCAAGTGTTTGTTAGTTGTCTTTTTGGTTATCCACATCTAACTCGCTTAGATTGCCATCAGAGAATACAGTCTGTCTACAAATTGTAGTGTAGCTATGAATACTGCTTGGCTTCCTCCTCCAGATTGAAGAGCTTGCTCTCCCAGTTGCTGGGATTGCTGCCGGAAGATGGCCCTCCACCGTTCCCTCCCTTTGGAAGTTGTCTGGGCTGAAGAAATCGCCTTGCCCAACAGACCATGCTTCCTTCGGTGGCAGCCTGCACACAACAGCTGCTCAGTGCAGGAGTATAAAGGCTTCAAGACAGCTCTGAGGGACCACGCTGGCTATGGCTTCCACTGGTCCTGTACTGCACCTCTGCTTCTCTCTCTGCACACGCCTGCTTCGTCCCCTTGGTTCCACGGGTGCTGATCCCAGGTGCATTCCCTACTAAAATTCCTGCACCGCAATCTCCATCGCATACTCTGGCTCCCTGGAGCTCCCACCTGCAACCCTCATCCTTGACGTGTGTTGAGGTTAGCTTTCAAGTCTAGCATAGTTTCTAAATGTCCCATCATGCTTGAATTCAAGTCTCATGCTTGAAAAGAATGTGTTTCCCTTACTGTGGAGGCTCCATATGCTACATGGTGATTATATTAAACTTGCCGTTGTGTTCCTCAGATCTTCTCTGGGATGACCTAAAAATATCCCATCATGAAGGTGGCGATGTCTATTCTTGTTCTTTCCCTTTTTGCTTTATATTGTTAGCAGCTATGATGACATTAGTTCTACATAAGCTGAGACCTGTTATAGCTGCCTAGTGAACTGAGCCTTCCATCACTCTCTAGGGACTGTCTTATCCCTAATCATGCTTTTATCCCTTAAAGTTCTTGATTATCTTATATTCATGTAGCCACAGCCACTTTCTCTTAGTTTGTGTTTATCTAACTTTTCTTTTCTTTTTTTTCTTTTTCTGAGTTGGGGTTTCACTCTATCACCTAAGCTAGAGTGCAGTGGCACAATCACAGCTACCACCACCTCAATCTCCTGGGCTCAGGCGATCTTTCCACCTCAGCCTCCCAAGTAGTTGGAACTACAGGTGCTCACCACCACACCCACCTAATTTTTTTATTTATTATAGAAACAAGTTCTTGCCATGTTGTCTAGGCTGATCTTGAACTCCTGGGCTCAGGCAATTCTGTCACCTCAGCCTCCCAAAGTGCTGGAATTACAGGTGTGAGCCACTGCTCCCAGCTACCGTATTGCTTCTATGCTTGAACTTTCAACAGTTGTAGGTTCTTGGTATGTCTTTTTCCTGTGTGTGTGTGTGTGTGTGTGTGTGTGTGTTTGTGTGTGTGTGTGTTGGAGTCTCACTCTGTTGCCCAGACTGGAGTGCAGTGGCACGCTGCCAGCCACCACAGCCTTAACCTGCTGGACTCCGGCGATCCTTCCGCCTCAGCCTTCCAAGTAGGCAGAACTACAGGCGCAAGCTACCACACCCAGCTAATTTTTTTTTTTTTGATTTATTGTAGAGATGAGGTGTCGCCAAGTTGCCCGGATGAGTCTCAAACCTGCAGGCTCTGGCAATCCACTCGCCTCGGCCTCCCAAAGTGCTGGGATTACAGGCTGAGCCTCCAAGCCTGGCCAGAGTTATGTCTTTTTCTGAACAGAACAAAATCTATATGCTTCAAAGCTTCCATCTGATAATCATGTTTTAACTGAAGAGTTTAGTCCTTTTACATGAATTACCAATAACATATTTAGATTAATTTCTACGGTCTTTTAATGTATTTTCTATTCACTCTACTTTTCTTACCCACAGCCCCCTTTCTTGTCTTTCTTTAATTCATTGGAGATTTTTAATCTTCTTTTCTTGTTCTAATTCTTCTTTATAATTATTTAAAAGTTGCATACTCTACGATATTTTATTGCTTACCCTAGCATTTTTAACACTGAACATTTCACTAACAAAATCTAAACTTAGACAATATATTTGCCCTCCTCCCAAATAATTGAAAGACTCTGAAAACTTGAATTTTGAACATGTCTCCCAAATTATATAGTATTGTCCAATATTTTAGTACTAGCCTGATTTTTCCCTACCATAAATTAGTCATTATTCTTGTGGAGTCATGCAGTCCATGTTTGTTTATTTTTTCCCCCCCAAAAATGCCAATGTCTTTGTCCATTTGTTTTATCTTATCTGGCCCTTTCTCTGGAGTAATTCTGTCTAAAGCATGTTACATTTAAATTTTTCTTTAGTGAGAATCTTTTGGTAGTAAACTCTCAGTTTTTCTTTGTCTAAATATGTCTATTTCATCCCTGTTTTTTGAAGGGTAGTATAGAGTTCTAAGTTGACAGTTATTTTTAACCAGCATATGACAGATATACTTCCACTGTCTTCTGGTTTCCATTGATAATAGTGATAAGTCAGCTGTAAATCTGATTATTGATCCTTTGGAGATACTCTTTTTTACCTCTGATGTTTTTAACATCTTTTGTTTTTCTCTGATGTTCCATAGTTTTTTTGGATTGTATCTAGATGTGAATTTTGTTTTACTTATCTTGCTTTGGACTCACTGGGCTTACCTGGATCTGAGATTTGTTCTATACAACATTCCACAAACTTATCATCCATTATGTCTTCACATATTGTCCATTCCCCCATGATTAGCTCCTTCTAGAACCCAGAACAGATAGACACAAGGTCCTGTCACTTTATTATTCTGGGAAATTCCTTTTGTTCTAATAGCTCATCAATCCTCTCTCTGGCTATGTCTAATCTGCTGCTCAATGTGCCCATTTTAAATTTCAAATACTATATTTTTCACTTCTGAAAGTTTTATTTGATTATTTTTCCATACAGGCTGTTCTTCCTAATCTCTTATTCCTTGCTCCTATTTTTAACTTTTCTTTTGATTATTTCAAAACACAAAAATTGTTATTTGTATTCTGCGTATGATCATTTCAAATGTGAAAGCTCAAAGTTTCTACTGTCTCTTGTTTCTGCTGGTTTCCTTATTTTCCTTGTGATGTTTACTATTTTTCACTGTGAGCTGCTCATTTTCTCTGGAACTTTATTTGTGGACTTCCAGAAGGCTGATATTGGAGTTGAATCCCTGAAGGGAGGTTTAGGGTATGCTTCTCCCAGTTGACCTGAGGGCATTATCAAGCAGGGACCGCTTTAAATTTTCAACTTGAGTTTTTTTGAGCCACACAAGTAGAAGGAATTCAAACTGAAAATCATGGGAGGGCCAGCTTGTGATTACAGATTCTCCATGGAGTTATTTTTTTCTCTACCCAATGTCAAGGTCAGGGCAGGCAGGTTACTTTTCTGTGTTTCTTCCACAGGGTAAGATTTACTTTTCATTCTTTCCAACAGTCTGGACATAAACTTCTTCAACTCAAGCTTTGAAAGGGATCTCCTATTATTACATTCCCCCTTGGGTGAAACCCAGACTTTATCTCCTATTCTTTGCATCTCACACAGCTATCAAAATGCAGGCTCAAATTCTCCAAGACTTCTACCTTCACTTCATTTTGGAGATCCATCATTTCTTACTTTCACGCCAACTCAGCAAATTGCAAAAAAAAAAAATGTTTTAAATATTTTATCCAGCATTTTTGTCATAATCAGGGGAGCTATTAAAGATACCTACTCTGGCAATGTGCCAGAAACAGAAGTTCTCTCTGAGAACTTTCCAGAGCTTGCTTTGGCCTTAAGCCTGTTCTTGCTTTTTAACACACACAGCAGCATATTCACGTGTTTATCTGTGGGTTGTTGTTGCTGCTATATTTCCTTCCATGTGGGCCTCTCAAGGGCCAGGAAGAAGGGAAGGTTCAGTGTTCTCAGTCTTGATATGGACATGAAACCCGGAAGGCACTTGAGAAATGCCCAAAGAAAATGGAATAATTGAAAGAATGACTGAATCCCCCTTATCACACCTAACCTGCTTCATCTGCACCTTCTCAACATTCCAAGTACAACCAATGACCTAGGCCCATCATGCAGTGTCTCCTCACGTGCTGGAGAGAAATGGTGGCATTTGTGCAGGATATTTGCCCATTGCCCACCACAGTAATCACAGCTTTCCCTCTGTACTGTGGGCCTCATTTCAACCAGGATGTGGACACAGAATGCTTCAAAACTGACCTGTAAAAAAAAAAGTTTTAGTGCCACAAAATGAAAATACTTCTCGCCAGTTGGAATCACACCAACCAAATCTGGGGCCTGTGGATCTCAGCAGCCCTAACCAGAAGGCCCAGCCGACGGGTGTCAAGAGCCTGGCAGAGAATGCGCTGGACTGTCTGATGGAGCGTGGATGCCTCAACCCTCATCTTTCTTAAAATGGAACCAATCCTGTTCCTTAAATATACATGGGTCTTTCAAAACCTTGCTCCTTCTCCCACCTACCTTCACACTTCTGACTCAAGGGGGAAAAATAACCCACCAGCAATTCATCTTCTTCAGGGGCTGCCGGCAAGCTTATAATTTTTTTTTTTTTCACAGCTGAGTTATTTCTGATCTTGGTCCTGGCAAAAAGAAATATAGAGCAACAGTGGCTGGGAGACGTTTGGAAGCTGTGCCAAGCCAAACAGTGTCTAAAAGTCTACATCTGAGCCGCCAACCTTGGGAAAGTGTGTTTTAACTCTACAAAAAACACCTTGAAACACTTGCAATACAAAACCAGCTAAAAATGAGGGTCAGAAAGGAAACTCTCACAAGCTGTAATGTGAGGTGGCCTCCCAGCCGCTGAACATGTGGCGTCACGCACCCCTTCTGAAGGCACAAGAAGCAGCATGAAGCATTGCAGCTTGGCAGGCCCCAGAGATCCCTGGTGACAGCAAAGCTCAGAGGGGACAGGCAAACTTGTGTGTCTGACAAAATGAGGTTTGAGGCCTTCCCCACCTCTTCTCAGCTATGTGATCCCAGGCAAGTCATTTGACCCAAGCCTTCATTTTTCCAATTCATAAAACCAGGATGCTGCTAATAAACCCACCTCACGAGATTGACACAACAATCAGATACAAGCAATTCATGGAATTAAAAAGAATCAGAGTGCTTAGCAAGCTTCTAGTGCTTACTAACTGTTCCCAAAATGCCACAGTTTTATTGTTGTATTGACACCTATGTGATGATGACAATGATGAGGAGGATGAGGATGAAGGAAGGGGAAGAGAAGAAATTGAACCTGAGAGAGAAAGTCATTTTAAAAATTGGTCAGAGTCGGGCATGGTGGCTCATGCCTGCAATCTCAGCACTTTGAGAGGCTGAGGCAAGAGGATTGCCTGAACTCAGGAGTTCAAGACGAGCCCGGGCAACATGGCAAGACCTCGTCTCTACAGTTAATCAAAACATTAGCGCCTGCCTGAAGTCTCAGCTACTTGGAAGGTTGAGGCAGAAGGATTGCCTGAGCCCAGGAGATCAAGGCTGTGGTAGCTGCAATTGTGCCACTGCACTCCAGCCTGGAGAACAGAGTTAGATTCCAACTCAAAAAAAAAAAATTGGTCAGTGGCAGACACAGGACTACAGCCTAGCTCTCCTGACTTCCAATCCTGTATTCTCTCCACCATGACTAACACTGCAGTCATTCTTTTAGTTTTACTATTAACTGCCAGCATCTCTAAAACGGTTTAATGCTGTCTCAGTGTTCCCACACTTGTCTTCTTGGTTCTGTTTTATATCAACTTTGTGAGGGAATCTGGTCATACCCGTTTTGCAGATGAAGAAACTGAGACACAGAGAAATAAAAGGACTTGTCCAAATTCAGCAAGTCAGTAGCAGAACTGGGATCTGAACTCAGATCTCTTGGCTTGAGATCTGGGAAGGTCAATTCTGCTTTTCTCTTTTAAAACATCCAACTAGTATTTATTGAGGACAAGTCCTGTACTCAGTCAGAGGACTCAGAAGTGAGTCAGAACTGCTCCCCATCCCAAGAACACTGATAGGCTAGTGGGCCAGGTAGACACTGAAAGAAATAAACAGGGCTTTCCGATTGAGATGGCAGATTCAACACCAGCGTCCACTTTTTCTTCCTCTCCAAACTCTATTTAGAAGCAGTAAAGGGACTTCCTCAAAAGCCAGGAATTCAGAGAATGGAGAGTTTAGGAGAGAAGATGGAAGCAACCAAATTTAGGAAGCTGAAGAGCAGATGGACTGATTTTGCAGGTGAGGAAGCCAACCCTGAACTGACAGTGACGAACGTTAAGACTCGACTGGACTTACATCATGAATTCCCAAAAGGTTTGGGACATGGGCTACTGGGAAGTGAATGGAGCTTGGCTAAATTGAGGAGCAGAACAAATTGAGCATCTGTTCAAGGAAGAGTTAAGAACCCAGAGTCTTCCAGGCAACCAAGCAACACACCCCTCGCCGGTCCCTGGCAGAAACCTGGAGGTTTCTACTCTGGAGAGGGTGAGACAGAAGCCCTCTAGGCAGGTATATATAAGATGTTGAGAATCCTAGGATTTTCTTCCCACTCATGTCCTAGAACACCAGCAGCCAATCCTTCATCCTCTGGGCAAGAGATTGGAAGAGCTTTCTCCAGGGAATCTTATCAGCCCAAGGGAAAAGATCTTTACATAAAGACATTAACGTTTCCCAAACCAATCATCCTAGCCAAATGACTCCCAGAAAAATCTCATATCACCAGGCCCCACCTACCCACTCAGAAAGACCAGTTCTGCAAACAGACAACCAAGGATTATTAACATGGGAGGAAAGCAATGCACATGAAACAAACAACAACCAGGCAAAAGCAACTGGAAGGAAATAGAGGCTATTTGGGGGGAGGAAAACTTTTTTTAAGCTACCATTGACATTCTCAGAGAAGATCTTGTATTCACGAAACAAGAACAGGACACTATAAAAAACAAACATTCTGAAAATTTTAAGAGTTCTTAGATATTAACAAGCAGCAGGAATTTTAAATATTTAGTAGAAGGACTGAAATATAAATTCGAGGAAATATACCAAAAGGACAGAGATGGAAACTAGAAGGTGTTATTATTAATTTAATATAACAACTTGATTGGATCATGGAGTGCTGAGATATTTAGCTAAACTTTATTTCAGAGTGTGTCTGTGAGGGTGTTTCCAAATGGGATTAGCATTTGAATCAATGGACTGAGTAAAGCAGTTACCCTCCTCAGTATGGGTGGACATCATCTAATTCTTGAAGGTCTGAAAAGAACAAAAAAGTGGAAGAAGGACAAAATTGTTTTCACTGCCTGATTGTTTGAGCTGGGACATTGGTCTTTTCCTGCCCTCAGACTGTGACTGATGGGAACCTCATCACCTTCAGGTTCTCAGAACTACACCACTGACTTCCCTGGGTCTCCATCTTGTGGCTACACATGAGCTAAATCCTTATTTTATACACACACACACACACACACACGCAGCCATGTCTCGGAAATACTGAAGGAAAAGTGCTTCCAACCTGAATTTCTTTACCCAGCCAAGCTATCAATCAAATGAGAGGATAGAATGAAGATCTTTTGAGACATGAAAGGTCTTGAAACACAGCCCATCAGTCCTCATTATTCTCAGATTCCATATGTTCAAATTTACCTGCTTGGATAAAATTCATTTGTAACTCCAAAATCAATACTCACACAGGGCTTTCACAGTCATTTGCAGACATGCATACAGCAGCAAAATGTTTGAGTCACTTGATGTGCACATTTCCAGCTGAGGTTGGACAAAGTTGCTCTGTCTTCTTGTTTCGGCTCGCACACTGTAAAGAAGTGTCTTTTTTGTGGTCTACATATGCCACGGTTTTTGCATTTTTGTGCTTCTTGTTGGTGATTTCACTGTTTAAACCGCCCTGAAGTGCAATGCTGAAGGACTGACTAGTGTTCTCAAGTGCAAGAAGGCTGTGATGTGCCTTGCGGAGAAATCCCATGTTTGAGAAACTTCATTCAGACACAGTGTAGTATTGTTGGCCATGAGTTCGATGCTAACAAGTCAACAGTATACATTAAACAAGGTGTCTTTAAACAGAAACCATGCCAGACATGGTGACTCACACCTGTAATCCCAGTACTTTGGGAGGTGGAAGCGAGAGGATTATCTGAGTCCAGCGGTTTGACACCAGCCTGAGTAACTTGGCAAGACCTCGTCTCTACAATAAATCAAAAAATTAGCCGGGCATGGTGGCACACGCCTGTAGTTCCAGCTACTTGGGAGGCTGAAGTGGAAGGATCACCTGAACCCAGAAAGTCAAGGCTGTGGTGGTCATGAGCATGCCACTAAACTCCAGCCTGGGCGACAGAGGGAGACATCAACTCAAAAACAGAAGAAAAAAAAACAGAAACATACATAAAACAAGATTGTGTATTGATTCGTAGAGGAAAACATTGTGACCACAGACTTGTAGGAACCTAATCCTATATCTCTGCCTTGGAGCAATGGCTAATTCAGTGTTCTCGGTGACTTTATAGAACATGACTACAGTGAACAATGAAAATGGATTCTACTTCCTTACACCCTTCCTCAGAAGATTACTAGAGAAGATACTTCACTAGAATGAGTGGTAAATCCAGAGAGAGGGAAATAGGGAATATGGGAGAAGGAAAAAGCCAAAGGGAAGCCCCAGGCTCCTGGGAAAGGAGGCTTCAGGTCCGGCCATGGGGCCCAACAGGTGTGGGACACTAGTCACAGTTTTCTCTAGGCAGATGTAGTGGAGAAGACCTGGTGCATCTGTAAGTCCTGCAAGGAAAGTTTAGGACTGAATTAGCCACAGTTGTATAGAAAGCTAAGCAAAAGAGAAACCAGACTTTAGCCGGGAGCTGGGGTACCACTGTGTAGGAAAGGTTGATAAAGGCCTTTTCTTTACTGTCTGAAGCATTTTACATATGACTCGTTTAAAGCTACAGCCCAGCAAGGCAGGGGCGAGGGTTATCAACCAAGAGGTTAAATAATTTGTCCGGGATCACACAGCTAAGTGGCGGAGGAGGACTGAAACCCAGAAAAGAGACTCTGGATTCCACGTCCTTCATCACTGATGATGGGGTGACCCAAATCCTAAGACTCTGTGACAGGTCTGAAGAAGGTGTGCATGGGGAGGGAAGGCCAGGAGCCAGAAAGAGAGGCCAACTGATAAAGCTGAAAACTAAAAAAAGAAAAATCAAGATGTAGTCTCAGAGGCACGTTATTTAATGACACAGAGATAAAAACCAAACAATTAGTTAAAAGAGGTGAAAGAGTTGCCTCTGGGGAGGGCATTTAGGAGAGGTGGGGGAACTAGGGTTGGGAACCGCTGTTTTTCTTAACAACCATCGTAGAACTATTTGCCTGTATAAGTTTGATAAAAATAAAAGCTAAAAATAAAGAAAAGAAATAAACAATGTTCCCTGATCCTACACAGAGCCTGTAAGCCAGGGCAGCCAGGGTGGGCCCTAGGACGAGGATGGGGTGGGGCGTGGCTTTTCCAGCTTCCCCTTGATACTCTGCCTTTGACCTGGTAGACACCCTGTGGCCCGCAAGCCCCATGGGGGTGTGGTTTCCCCTCTGTGAGTTACGGCCTGGATTGGTTGAAGATTCCAGCAGGGAATGGCCCGCCTGCCAAAGACCCCATCTGTACCAACCTCTCTGTTCACTCAGGGGCTGCTGGCATTGACCTATTGATGTTAATTGCAAATGAGGGATTCTCCCAGGGCTGCTCTGCCGGCCCCTCATCCCAGACCTGTGCTCCATCAAAGAAGCCAGGGTGAAGAGGTCTGTCACCTCACACACTAATGACACAGGCACTGACACATTGGGTCCTCAAGAGACACCCCCAGCACCTGAGATCACAGAGACAAAGTAGAATCCACAGGATGCCGGGGACCCTCATCCCATCTCAAATCCCACACTGTTGCCCCCACAACAGCCCAGATGGGACTCCCTGCCCGTTCCCCTGCCTTCCCCCACACTGACTCATAGTTGTGGGAGGTGGCTTTTATTGAAGTCCCAGGTGACAGCCCCCGAGACAGTATTAGACACCACTGCACACACATCAGCCCCCTCTCTTCCTCTTCAAACCCAATAACCAAAGTTGCTGCTGTTGGAGCCATTCCCTTCCTATGGGAGCTTCAGATCCTGAAGGGCACACTCTTCCCCCTCACAGCTGTGATAACTATGTGTCTTCTAATCTGTCCCTCACTCTTTTTTCGGCCCAACCAGACACTCAGCTAGTGGAATTAATAGTTCTCGCCTACTTCTCAGGGCTCTTGTGAGGGCCAAATGAATCATGCAGGCTGGGGTATTTTGGGAAATAAAAGGGTGAGAAATCCAAAGAATATTTTGAGAAACACAAGCAATCAGCCCTCTCAGATGTTAAAAGAGATGATTAAGTCCCTGATGAAACAGCAGAGCAGACATGAATGGAACCGAGTGGAGAGTGAGAAATGTCCTCATTTAAGAGACAACAAAGTTGTCTTCAGTAGACAAAGAACAGTGGAAGGAGTGGCAGACGAAAAATCAGTTTGGGTGCACTCTCCACATCTTTCACGTTAGCTGAAAACAAAATGATCTATAAAGCAAAGTAAATCCTAAAGAGACCAGACAAAAATACAAGTGAATATTGACTGGATCACTGGAGGAATGGGAAGTTTTCAAGTCTTAAAATAATCAAGAATTTTTTTTAAGGGTAAGGAGAACTGTCTGAAAAAATATATATCTTCTGTTTGAAACACACACACACACACACACACATATATATATGTATGTATATATGTATATGTATATACCACAGAAAAACATGAACAGGGGTGGAATAGACTGACAAGCAAATGAATGGCAAAGGGTTAAGATCAATAATCTATGAAAACACTACACTCACTGGTAAGGAAAGCCTTAAACCAACAAAGTTTTTATTTTCTTTTATTTTTGGGGACTTGACAAAATGATACCAAATTTCATCTGGAAAAATAAACATGTGAGACCAGCCAGGGAAATTCTGAAGAAAAACAAAAGTAGTAGAGGAGAGCTGGCTTTACCAGATGTTAAGACGTCTTGTGAAAGGACAATAATTTTTCAAGTTTAGTACTGGAAAAGAAACAGACAGCTCAATACAGACCAGAGAGCAGAAACAGAAGGAAAGATATGGAAACGAACACGGGAATAAAAAGAGGCATTTCATATCAGAGGGGACGGATGCACTGTCCAAAGCACGGCGTGGAGATACTGGGTAGTCAGCCATCTGGAAAAAATCAAATTGAATCCCTACCTCACCCCTTACACCCAAATAAATTCCAGATGTATCTGAAATTTAAACAAAAAAAAATTGAACCGTAAAAATTCTAAAAAGAAAACATAGGTGAACTTATTTATAATCTTGGAAAGGAAAGATCTTTCTAAGCAGGATACAAAACCCAGAAGCCATAATAAAACCCAATTGGGAGAATAGATTGCTGAGATAGCCAAAGAACATTTCGACAAAGATGCGGAATAAGTCCTCTCTGATGTTAAAATACATGATTGATAGAGAGCAGAGAAACAGGTTTTCCTAAGTAGCACAACTCAATCCATGGTAATGGGGTCTTCTCCAGGCAAGGAACAATGGGAAGAATGGTGAATCAATGAAGTCGGACACCATGTGAGGAAAAATATGAGTTTCAATCAATTTTTACATATACTTAAAAATAAGTTATTTATAAGGCAAATCAAATCCTAGAAAGACTGGTAAAAAATATAAGGGTATATTGAACAGAACTCTAGAGGGATGAGAACCTTCCAAGCCTTAAAATGATTGAAGAATCAAAAAGAGAAAGAAGAACTGATTCAGCTATGTACAAAATACCTTCTGCATCAAAACACCAAAGTTAACCATCAAAGTTAAACAATTTTGACTACATAGCATTTTTAATTTCTAGGTGGAATAAAGTATAAATAAAGTCAAGACAGAAGCTAAGCAGGGACTAACATGTCATAGATGTCATAGGATTAATTGCTTTAGTTTAGAAAATGCTGATACAGGACAACCCCCTCAGGTCTCCTCCCACTGTGGGAGCTTTTCTGTCCTATCAATAAATCCTGCTTAAAAAAAAAAAAGAAAGAAAGAAAATGCTGAAACATGCAAGTGAGGAAAAGACTTAAAACCTAACAGAAAAACTGACAAAAACTGTATATGAAAAGGAAATTCCCAGAAAAAGAAATTTAGATGAACAACCACCATATAAAAATGCTCAAAGCAGTAAGACATTCTTTTTTATGTACCTAACCAGCCAAAGGTATTAATATTAGAGTTTGAAAATACCCCAATATGCAAGGAAATAGCCATTCTCCAACACTGTTAGTGGGAGTATACATTGGTTTATTCTGTGCCTTTTAATGGCTATATAATACTCCATATGTGTACATAGCAACATTTATTTAACCAGTCTCTGTTTATAGACATTTAGGGGTTTTTTTTCCAGTTTTAGTCTGAAAAGCAGTACTGTGATGGACATCCTATACATACATCTCTGCATACATATGCAAATATATTAGTAGGAAAATTCTTGGCAACAGAATTGTTCAGTGAACGGCCTTTGCTATAAAAATTTTAATAGATGTTTCCAAACTGCCCTCCCAAAGGTTACCGTCATTTACACTCTGTACAATTGTGTGCAAGAATTCCTGGGTCCATCTATCTTCTCCAGCAGCAAGAAGAAGAAAAAGAAGGGAGGAGGAAGAGGAGAAGTAGGTGGGGTGAGGTAGGATGGGAAGGGGAATGGTGGGGAAACTGCAAATCATGGTACAAACGTGAGACATTTTTCTTACTTTGCCTTTGCTCCTTCCCTGATTAGAGCTCCTCAGCTTATCCCCTCTCATCCCTGGGCCTCAGTTTTCCCATCTGTAAAACAAGGGGAATGAAATAAATGGACATTTTTCAAACATGCTTACCACATGACAATGATAAGCGGAGTGGTCTTACCTCTGTGTGTCCGGGGAGGATGGGGTCATCCTGGCCAACTCTTCCCTCCCACACACTAGAGAACCAGCCACATCAGGGGTTCCAGCCTGAGCCAGCCCATGCAGTCAAGACTAGTCTCATTCCCAAGCAGTAGCCCAGGAAGGTGGGGAAGCCAGTTTCTACTCTGTTGGAGAGGTGGTTGCTTTCCCGCTTGGAGGAAACTTGGATTCCAGGGCTGCCTTTCCTGCTGTCTTAGTTGTGTCGGCCATTCTAAAATTGATCTTGCTCCGAACCATCTGTGGCTGTGGCTCCCCACTGCCCAAGCGAAGTATCGCTGACTGCCTTGATTGATTCTGCCTTGAGGCGCCAGATTCTGGTTCCAGCCTCCCTCTATGGTCTAGCCAGACACACGGTCTCTATTTCCTATGAACTGAGCTTTGAGCACATAACTTATCAGGGGGCCTTTCCTCCTCTGGACCTTTGTTCATGTGCACTGTCCTTCTATTGGTCTCTAATGACTTCCTTTGCCACCAATTGTGTGTGCCCTTGCACATGAGCTAGAGTATGTAATCTGATGCAGGAATCAAAGGCCACAGGGTCACAACAGGGAAATTTATAAGCTTTCATCAAAGCTTTCTGGCTTGGTGAATCTTAGAGCATGTAAGCAAAAAAAAAAAAAAAAAAAAAGAGGCATGCATATTCAAAATAGGGCATAGTACTTTAGGAGACCAAGGCAGGAGGATGACTTGAACCCAGGAGTTTGAGACCAGCCTAGGCAACATGGTAAGACCTCATCACTACAAAAAAAATAAATAAATAAAAATATAAGCCAGGCATTGTGGCATGCACCTGTAGTCCCAAGTACTCAGGAGGCTGAGATGGGAGGATAGCCTAAGCCCAGAAGTTCAAGGCTGCAGTGGCCATAGCCACTGCACTCCAGCCTGGACAACAGAGTGAGAGCCCAACTTAAAAAAGAAAATAGAGTAGTATAATTACAATTGAGGTTGGGTATGTATATATCTATAGAAGAAAAGACTGGAAGAAAATATAATACACCATGCTCCAGTCTTTGAGTATCTTCAAGATAATAATAACATTGATAATGGTGATAATGATAGCTTACTCTGCACCAAGCAACATGCTCCACATTTTATTTATTTATTTATTTTTTTTTTTTTTTGAGTTGGAGTCTCACTCTGTTGCCCAGACTGGAGTGCAGTGGCCGCTCCCGGCCACCGAAGCCTCGACCTGCTGGGCTCCGGCAATCCTTCCGCCTCAGCCTTCCGAGTAGCTGGAACTACAGGTGCGCGCTACCACACCCGGCTAATCCACATTTTATATACTCTCTTTATTCATTTTTATATATTTCAAGCTCTCTGTAGTTTATATGTATGATTTTTATAGTTAGAAAAATAAGTGTTGCTTGTTAGTGTATTAGAGCTAAATTGTGGTAGATGGAGAATTATATTCATGCAATGAAAGATGGGTTCTGGACACAGACAGTTAAGGTCAGAATCCCCCCACCTCTTTCCAGGTTCTTGACCCCACCACCACCACCACCACCACTCCCCCAACCCCTGCAGCCTCCCTAAAAGCTGGGCCAAATAGCTGGCTCTACATACACGTCCTCAGAGGAATAAAGCTATAACCCCAGATCCCAGGAGTTCCTTCTCTTGACCTGTTTTAACTGCTCAAGCTTCCACAGCTACCCAGTAGCAGGGTAGTAGACAAGAGCCCTGACCCTGTTATATGCTCCTGTGTGAACTTGGCCAAGGGACCCCCTCCTCTGTGTCTCAGTTTCCCCATCTATAAAATGGTCTTCATGGCAGTAGCCACCTCCTTCATAGACCTGGGTGCCTGGGTGAGAATGAAACAGGAAAAGTTAAGAAAAGTGCTGAATCCAAGGCCTGGCACACAGTGGGCACTCCATACATACATGGGTGCTGTCATCTGTCATCACCGTCATTATTATGTGTTACTAGTTCGTTGGGGAGGGGGAACTCAAAGGCAGCAGGCAGGCAGTTCCCTCAAATAAGTACTTATGAGGCTCAGAAAACCAGCATGTTAAAAGGATAAATAAAGGGTCTCCAAGAGCTGGACAAAGTCTGGGCGGGCCAGTAGGGGAGAAGGGGAATTCAGCTTCAGAGAAGGGTTTAAGCCTTGGACAATGGGCGCCGTCTGAACTAACCAGGGCCGCTTCTTTGAGTCGTGAGAAGAGCTATTTTCTTGTTTAAAGCCTTAAAGAGCTATTAAGTTGGGCAAATCACTGGTAAAACAGCTGGAAACCTAAGTAGCAATTTAAACAGCCCATTGCCCTTCCATCCCGACGTGGAATGTGGGCTGCTGGGGCCGGCCATCTCCAGGTCCGACTTTGTCAGGCCTAAGAGGATTGAGAGGGGGACCCTTCCCCAAGCTCTGAATGCAGCCGGGAGCTTTATTGAACAAATCCACAATTTCTACCCCACCCCCTCCTCTTTTATTATTTTTTTTTAAGTGAGCAGACCGAACTCTAATTTTGCTTCTTTTCTCTCCCCAGTCTCCTTGAATCGGCCCATTCTTTCATTATGTGGAACTAATGAAGGCCTCGCAGTGTCCCTGCTCAGGAATAGGGCCCTTAAATAAAACATGTTTCATTGATCAACTTCAAAAAGTCTTTGGTAGGGTTGGAGGTGGGAGAGGGAGAAGGAGGAGATAGTTGGGGTGGGCAGGAGTGGGGGAGGGTCTCCCTCCCGGGGCGCCATGGGGAAAGCTGAGCCTGGCGAGTGACAGCTCCAGGGGGGGACTTGCATAATGTCTGTTTCTGTCCCCATGATCCAATCCCCAGTCCGTTTGTTTGTTTAGTGGGCCGGCAATTCTGCAGGCGCCTGGGCAGGCCTGTCTGAAGCCTGACCACTCACCCGCAATGGACGGAAAGGAAGGCAGGATTGCTTTAAATTTTCTATTTTATTTTTTTCTTAATCTCCCCACAAATAAAACTTTTGGCCAACCAAACAGAACTCTGGCCTTAGAGCAGTCCCCCAGGGAAACGTGGCTGCCAGCTTCAAGCTTCCCTGACATCCGTTCCAGCAACATCCGCAGGCGCACAGTCAGAGGGGGGAGGCACAGCAGCACAAGGACGATGGAATCCCGGCCTTCAACAAATATTTACTGAGCACCTACTATGTGCCAGGCGTCTCTACAGATTAATTTTATTTTTATGGGTTTTTAAAGTTGTTTAGTTGCATATGCAGTAAATGTTGATTGCAAAACAATTCCATGACACACTATGGGGTACACAGTAAAAAAGTAAAAGTCCCCATTAGGGACCTCTTAATCCCACTCCTGGGAGAAAACCACTGTTAACATTCAGATGTATCATGTGAGACATTCTTTATACAAATACACACACACACACACACAAGCAGAGAGGATTTTTTTAGTTTGTTGTGTTTTTGCCAACATAGGATCACAAACAAATCTTGCTTTAAAACTTGTGTTGGTCACAATGTAGCAGAAACATTTTTTCAAGACACTCTTTAGTGACTGCATATTAATATTCCATTGTGTTTGTGTCCTAATTCACCCAGCCATTTCCCTAGTGGAAGATATTTAGGCTGTTTTCAAATTTTGCTTGTTACCAGTGATGGTGTCCTGAACACCTTTGAACAGATATCTCTGTCCATGGGCAGGCATTCCTGCAGACAGTCCAAGATGGGAAATCGTTGGTTCAAAGGGAGTTGCATTTTATTTTGGCTTTGTTTTTCCTTGGTATACAGTACGTAAAGTAGGTGCATTTTGCACACAACTTAAGTATTTAGCTCAATGTGTTTTTCACATGCATGTATTTGGGTAATCCCCCCCAGATCAAGATATAGGACACTTCTAGTACCCCCAGAAGGTTCCCTTGTGTGCTCTCCCCAGTAACCTCCTCCCTGGAGGGAAGGAAGAAGTATTTTAAATTTTGATAGATAAGCCCTCCGTAAAAGGCTGTCCCATTTTACCTCTCACTGACAGTGTCCAAGACTGCCCATCTCCCAGAAACCTCTCCAGCACTGGATGTGACTGATCTTTGTCATTTTTGCCAATTCGCGGGGAAATGCACGTCTCATGTTGACCTTGGATGGAAGTGAAGCTAAGCTTTTTGTCCCAACGATACCCTGCTTTTTAGGAGTTCTTCTTCTGCTAATGGCTAATTCACATTCTTTGCCCGTTTTCATTCTCGTCCCTTAAGAACAATCTATCTTGTCTACCCTAAGTTTAAGATTGATCTGATTCCCTTTCCCTGCCTACACTCTGCCTCCTCTCTCCCTACACTACCAAACTCTTCACCGTGTTAGTTAATGAAGAATTCAACTATCCTCCTTTGTTTACCTCTGGATACTCACCTTTCCAGTATTTTCAACCTAGTTTGACCTCTCTGAGCCTCAGTTCCTGCCTCTGTAAAATGGGGGGAGCCCCACCTTCATGGCAAGGATGTTTTGTGAATGAAGTGAGACAGTGAACTGCTAGCCCACATTAAGAACTTGTTTTCCCAGTCTTTTTTGGGGTTCCAAAATGGAGAATCCCTGAAACTGTATTCCTATTGCTGAAAGGCAAAGAAAGACAAGAGGTTTTGAGACTCTGGGTCCACAGTGATTAAACCCTCAAGGTTTGCTTTAAAGAAATTTTTCTCAAACCCTGGGATCAAAAAGTGACTAAACTGTTCCTCAAAGAGAATTCCAAAGAATCTAAATAGGTATTTCAGAATTAAAATAAAGGGACTAGGATGGAATACTACGCAGTCATCAAAAAGAATGAAATCCTGTCCTTTGCTGCAACATGGATGCAGTTGGAGGCCATTATCCTAAGTTAATTAACCTGGAAACATAAAACCAAATACCTCATGTTCTCACTTATAAGTAAGAGCTAAGCACTGGGTATACATGGCATAAAGACGAGAACAACAGACACTGGGTACTTTTAAACGGGGAGAGTGGGGGGCAAGGGTTGAAAACTACCTATTGGGTACCATGTTCACTATTTGGGTGACAAGTTTAACAGAAACTCAAACCTCAGCATCACACAATATACCTATAAAACAAACCTGCAACATACCCCCTGAGTTCAAAAGAAAAATAAAATAAATAAAGGGGGTGGAAGTGGCCAAACCAGCGTGGGACACATTGGGCTGAGAAAACACAGGATGTCTCTGCTGTGGGATTTCCCAGAGCCCTTCACCTGCCAACAGCCACGGTGACTCTCCAGGAGAGTGGGGTCCATGTGGGGTGGTTCCCAAGTGGATTTGACCCTGAATGCCCAAGTCGGTGGGTGAAATACCCTGGGTGTCTGCCCTCAAAAAGCCCCTGGTGGAGAAGACGCGGGTAAGGGTCAACAAATGCCTTAGCCCTATTCGAGGTGTCCCTACCCAGGCCAAAGGGATCTTTCTGGAACACAAACCTGCCATGGCATACCCTTGCCCCGAGCCCTCCTGTGGCTCCCCCAGGATAAAGCTGAAGCTCCCCTTTCCCCACGCCTACAGATTTGCCTCCAGGCCCACTACACTATTGGCAGTTTCCTAGGATGTTTCATACCTGTTCCTCCGCTTGGAAGGCCCCAGTCTCCAAGACACCTCCTATTCATCTCACAAAATCCCATTTACTCCTCCTGTGACACTGCTTCTCACACACGTGCTCCCCACAGCCCTCCAGGCCTACAGTGTCGATGTGTCCCTCCTTTACCCCAAAACTGCACGTTGTATGGGCCTCAAATCCATCCCCTATCTCTCTGATAGGTGATTATCTACTCCTTTCTAGACTCCCCTACTAGACTCTGAGCTCCCGGAGAACAGAAGCTGTGCCCAGAATAGTTGCTTGGCATAGTGTGAGTGTTTGGTTAAATATTTGTTGAATGGCTGAATGAACGCTCTTCTAACAGAATGTTGCCCAAACAAAAGCACAAAGATTTGATGATAGGTACTTTCTTCTCACTGAATTCCATGAAATCAATTATCCAGGACCAGAAACTCAAAGAGGAGGTTAACGTGAGAGAGAGAGGTGGTATCCTTCTGGAAGTCCTCCCTGGGAAGGTCATGGTGGTGGAGGACAGCATCCCTAGTCCCCATACCCCTGGAGACGTGACATTCTCCCTGCGAGGCCTAGCACCAATGCTGCCTCCAGGAAGCCCTCCAGGAGATACACAGCAAGTTCTCAGCAGAGCTTTCTTTTTTTTCTTCCTTCCTTACTAGAGTGGGCAACTCCTGTGCCTGCACCTGGCCTCCAATGCCCCTTCTGGCCATGGCACCTCCTTGGGATACCTCTCAGTCCCCCACAGTATGCAGTCTGGTGGACTCATTGAGCAAGACACTCATACCACCCTGGCCGAGGTGGGCCTACAACCCTAGCTCGACCCACTAGACTCACTCCTGGGAGCTTCCACCTTGACTCAAGGCCAGAGACCCATGGAGCAGATTTGTTTTGGCCCTGGAGAGCATGGCTCCTGCTTCCTGCTTCCTAAATCCCTAAGCTTCCTTGGTTCTGTCCTTTCTGAGGCCCGAGTTTCGGGTGTCCATCTCCTTCCAATAGATCTCATGTTGCTTCAGTTATCTCGAATCATAACCAGCACCTCTAAACCATGTGCCTCTTTCCACCCAGATTGGCAGTCCCTCTGATTGTCTTTACATGTATCTATTGGAACCTACTCTATCCCGTTTAAAATGTGTATCAGCATATATAGAGTGCTGGCTGTGTGCCAGTCACCATGCCAGGAACTTGGCATATGTCTCAGCTCTCACTCTCTGAACCTCAATGAAGCAAGTTGGTTTTTTTTTTTTTGATATTTTATATATGAGGAAGTTGAAGCTCAGAGAGGCTAGGTAATTCCCCTAAGGATACACAGCTGGTTAAGTGATTGTGTCCACTCAAGTCCAAAACCAACTCATGTGGTGAGTTGCAGGAGACTTGCAGTCTAGCAAAGAGGAACCAGGGCCCCTCTGGCTGGAATCTTAGCTGCCTCCTGCAGAATTCATCGTCAGAGTCTCCTTCTTCAGCACGGAGCAGGTCATGGGCAGGGGCCAGGTCTCTTTCTGTGTCTCTAGCATCTGGCACAGGGCCTGGTCTGGAGTCATTGCTTAGCACGTGTCTTTCTAAATGAAATGAATTCTCTTTCTCCTCTGCTGGGCACTATCTCAACAACAGAATCGCTCTTTTTCTTTCTGTAACAACTTAAGTGGGACCAGCACAGCCCAGGGTGGGAGATACTTAACTTTTCTTGGCATCAATCTCTCTACTTGCAAAACAGAGTCCATGAAATTCCCAACCTTAACCTGTGGCTAAGAGATTTAAACAAGATGACAGGTCTGACTGAATCTGGTGAACTGTAAAGTACTGCACAAATGCCCATTGTCACAATCACCATGTCCTGCCCAGCTACATCCCAACCATGAGGCTAGTTATCACAGAGCACAGCTGACCTTGGGGGCAGAGGAGCTCAAGCCCTTGGCCAAGCTCTCCCTGACCGGTCTTTACTCCCCCAGCAATCCCCGGAGATAAGGATGTCAGACAAGAGGCCATCATGGCTCCTCATTCGTGGGATGCTATGTCTGTCTGCAGCCTGGCGTGGGCAGCTGTAGGGAGACTTTTATCGTGGTGATACTTGTACCTTCCTTCTTTGTGCTGAGAACAGTATTGGAGTTGACCTAGCCTAGGCCTGGGACTGGAGAATGGCTGGCGTCTTCCATGCAAAACTGGCAAGGCCCTAAAGGACAGGGGAGTTGTGGCTCTCTGAGCTTAGAGCCCTTCATTTCTTTCTGGATCGTGAGAGACCCATCCTGGGATGTCACTAGACGGTAGCATTGCTTCCTATTTGTATATCAACACTGCCTCTAGATACCCTGGGAGGAAAATATTTAAGGGGAATCCAGGCAGATGTCTCCACTGCCATACCTACTTTCAGTGCCTGCTTATCCACTTGCTGGGCACTGGAAAAGAGACTCATTACCCTCTAATGTATCAATGTCCCCAACTCCATGGAGCCCCTCTCTGTACCTAGTGTCAAGACTCTTGCCTCATCTGCAGCTTCGAAACCCTTACCTGGCTTCCTGACAATGCCACCTTCTTGGAGGACAGTGTTGGTCTTGGGTTTAGAGAACTCTTTGCAGCCCAGGTTGAGTAGTATCCTTAGGCAGTGCTAGTACGTGACCCCAGAAGGCAAAGGAGACTAAGGAGATGGAGAGGGCTCCAGGATTTGAGAGAGACTTAGGAGATAAAATTGGCAAGACTAGACCAGGCGTGGTGGCTCGCGCCTATAATCCCAGCACTTTGGAAGGATGAGGTGAGAGGACTGCCTGAGCCTACGGGTTCTAGACCAGCCTGGGCAACTTGGTGAGAACTCATCTCTACAATAAAGTAGCCTGTAGTTCCAGCTACTTGAAAGGCTGAGATGGAAGGATCGCCTGAGCCCAGCAGGCCAAGGCTGCGGCGACCATGAACGTGCCACTGCACTCCAGCCTAGGCGACAGGGTAAGACTACAACTCAAAAAAAAAAATTGACAGGACTTGGTCATACCTTTCTGAGAAACAGCTTGGCAGTAAGTATAAGGAGAAAAAGTTTGATTTCCTTTTACCCAGTTGTTCTACCTTCATAAACTTATTTTTAAAGAAATGATCAGAGATGTAGGCAAGGATTTACGCATGACGATGACAGTGTTGCTTATGACAGCAAAAGTTCGAATTAGTCTGGATCGGTTAAGTAAATGATGGTGCATCCCTGCAATGGAATACTACATAGCCAATCTATAAGTCATAATTTAAAAGATGTTACGCTTATGATTCTGAATGAAATGAGAGAAAACAGGTTGCAAAAACATATGTGTTGAATAAAACTCGAAAAGCATGTTGAGCAAAAGGAGCCAGAAAAGAGTACACCGTTATGCATGATTCCATTCATATAAAGTTCTAGAACAGGCAAAATTAATCCATAGTCAAAGCCGTCAGATCAGTGGTTGCCTGGGTTGTGGGGGTTGGGACAACTGATTGGGAAGAGCAAATGGAAATTTCAGGAGTACTGGAAGTGTTTTCTACCTTAATTGTGGTGAAAATTGTGCAGATGTATACATTTTCCAAAACTCATTTAATGGCGCAGCCACTGTGGAAAACATAATGGCGCTTCTCAAAAACTTAAACATGGAATTGCCATGTGATCCAGCAATTCCTCTTCTAGACATATACCCTTCAAAAATTGAAAGAAGGAACTCAAACTGATGTTTGTAATATTTGTACAGCAATGTTTATAGCAGCATTATTCACAATAGTCAAAAGGTGGAAATGACCCAATGTCTATCCACGGTAAATGGATAAACAAAAGATGGTATACAAGGGGGAGACCCCAAAAAACAGGAATTTGTTTATTTAAAACTTGTGTATTTATTCTTACATGTTTAAACTTCAGTCACCTTCAAGGTACTCTCTATTTGATGCAATACACCTATGAGATGCTTTTTCCACTGCTCAACACAGTTTTTGAACTCATCAATTTTGATGCCTTTTGGCACTTCTGCTGTTTTTTGTTTCACTTCAAAAATGTTTCCATTTGAGGATTTTTTTAATCCAGGGAAACAAAAAATAAAAAGTCGCTTCAGCAAGATCGGGTGCATAGGGAGGGTGAGGCATGGGAATCCTGCCATTTTCGGTCAAAAACTGAACACTCAGCTCAGTGTAGGCAGGTGTGTTGTTATGGTGGAAGAACCAGTCACCTGTTTGCTACAACTTGGGATGTTTCTTCTGCAAACTGTCACACAACCTTCTCAAAACTTCCAGATAAAGACTTTGGTTGGTCATTTCATAGGGAGGAACAAATTCTGAGTATACAAGGAGTCTGCTCTCCAAAAGATAATTCTGGTTTTTGGGGGGTCTCCTGATATGCATACAATGGAATATTATTCAGCCTTAAAAAAGAATAAAATTAGGATACATACTACAGCATGGATGAAACTTCAAAATATTATGCTAAATGAAAAAAAGCCAGACACAAAAGGACTAATATCATATGAATTCACTTATATGGGGTGTCAAATTCATAGACAAAAAAGCAGAACAGTGGTTATCAGGGGCTAGAGGCAGGGCGAATAGGTAGTTAGTGTTCAAGCGGAACATTGCTTCAGTTTGGGAAGATTTTTTAAAGTTCTGGAGATGGATGGTGGTGATGGTTCCACAACAATGTGAATGTGCTTAATGCCACTGAACTGTACACTTTAAAACAGTTAAAATGAGCCGGGCTCGGTGGCTCAGCCTGTAATCCCGCGCCTTGGGAGGCTGAGGTGAGTGGATTGCCTGAGCCTGCGGGTTCGAGACCTGCCTGGGCAACTTGGCGAGACCTCATCTCTACAATAAATAAATAAATAAATCAACCGGGTGTGGTAGCCTGTGCCTGTAATTCCGGCTACTCGGAAGGCTGAGGCGGAAGGATCCCTGGAGCCCAGCAGGTCGAGGCTGCGGTGGTCAGGAGCGGCCACTGTGCTCCAGTCTGGGCAACAGAGTAAAACTCCAACTCAAAAAAAAAAATAACTAATAATAATAATAATAATAAAACAGTTAAAATGGTAAATTTTATGTTATGTATATTTTACCACAATAAAAAATGTTAACTCATCAAACTATGCACTTAAAATTATTCATTTTATTATATGTAAAGTATGCTTCTATAAAGATAATTTAAATAAAATAAAAAATAAATACCGAGGCCAGAAAAATATGCTGTATGGTAGTATGGTCTTAATTTTTTTAAATGTATATGCTCATAGCAAAAAAGACTGGAAGGAAACATAGCAGAATTTTAACTGCCATCCTCTCTGGGTCTTTTCTATATTGAGCATATATGACTTTTCAAATTGGAAATATGTGAATTTGGGTGCAAGTAGGTGAGTGCACACCTGTACCTGCATTCAAAGCAGACGGCCTGCTGGCACTGCTGCCAAGGGTGGGGTGGGGGGGAATCCCGTAAAGCCAGGAGTCTGAGACCAACCTGGACCCTGTCTAAACAAAAAAAAAATTTTTTTTTTAATTAACCAGGCACAGTTGAGCACGCTTGTAGTCTGAACTACTGAGGAGGCTGAGGCACACCCCCTACACTCCCCACACACCTACACCCCTACCCCCTCACCCCCTCAGCCCTACTCCCACAATACTATTTCATTCCAGTGGCATAGTCATCCTGATAGAGGGGTCTTGGTACAGGCTCCATTGTACTATTTTTTTTTAAGCAGAAAAGAAGATTCCAAGAGAATTTTGAAGGTCAAGTCCATTCCATGACTCTGAGGCAGACTTGTAACCATTCTCCACCTGGCCCCGCCATCCTATCTCCATTTGATAGGAACGGGCCTGCTAAGCTGCCCCGTGTTTCATGCCTAGCCTGTTTTACAAAAGTGATCTCAGGAGAGTCTCACACCCACTCTGTGAGGTTAGCATCTTAGCTCAGTTTCACAAATGAGAGTACACAGCGTCGCAGAGGGCTGCGGTGGCTTGTCCACAGCCACATAGCAAGTAAGTGACAGAGCTTGGATTCCAGTTCTGATCTGCCAAGTTCCTGCTCTTCCCCTCCACCCCACCAGGGAGCACCGAAGACTGCAGCCACGAGAGAGGATAGAGGAGCCCTGGACAGAGAATCGGAGCCCACAACTCCTTCCTGTCCTAGCTCTGACTGGCTGTGTGACCGAGGGCAACGCTTCCCATTCATTCATTCATCCATTCATTCCGCGGGTAGTCAGGGAACTTCAAATCTTGCTATTGATGGAATAGTTGTAGAATTGTCACGCCTAGATAAATAAAATATGAACAAGAAATCACGGTATTATTTGTGAGAAGGAAAAAACTAGGAACATTTTTTTCTTTTTAAGCACTTTTTATTTTAAAGATGTGGGGTCCAATTCAGGGTTAGGTATACACATGTTCGTTATGCAGGTACCCTTGTTGATGAGGTGTGTCCCCCCACTCCCAGCAGTAGAACATGTTTAAATGACTCAATTGACTATAAAATTATATACTGTCTGGGTGACTAAGAGCACGTACTCTGGAGCCATAGTACTTGAGCTTGGTTCCCAGCTCTGCTGTGGGATCTTGGGCAAGTTACTTAACCTCTCTGTGCTACATTCCACGTCTGTAAATGGGATAGCAGCACCTACCTCATCTGGTGGTTATAGGATTATGTGATTATATGTAAAGTATTTAGAACAAGGGCTGGCATGTGTGTTATTTGTTGATGGTGTCATTTCATGGGGAGGCACCCTCCAACCCTGCACAGTGATTGAGCAGGACTCTTTTGGCAACTGGCAGAAACCAACACAACTTTCTTAAGAGCAGATGGGATAATTCCATCAATGCCTTAAGCACTGACTGGTCCCTCTTCTCCCCTCCTTCTCTTCCCTTGTCCTTCTCCTTCCCCTCCTCCTTCTCTCTCTCTCTCTCTCTCTCTCACTCTCTCTCTCTCTCTCTCTCTCTCACACAACAGTACACCATCTATCTCCCTCTAATTCTTTATATTAATCT
>CAUYQG010256769.1:0-10592 GCA_963574415.1 Tarsius wallacei
GAGTGCAGTGGCCGCTCCCAGCCACCGCAGCCTCGACCTGCTGGGCTCTGGTGATCCTTCCGCCTCAGCCTTCCAAGTAGCTGGAACTACAGGCGTGCGCTGCCACGCCCAGCTAATTTTTGATTTATTGTAGAGATGAGGTCTCACCAAGTTGCCCAGGTGGGTCTCGAACGCGTGGGCTCAGGCAATCCACTCACCTCAGCCTCCCAAGGCGCGGGATTACAGGCTGAGCCACCAAGCCCGGCTAATATTTTTTTTAAAAAGGAAAATAACAAGTGTTGACGAGGATGTGGAAAAATTAGAACCCTTGTGCATTTTTGGTGGGAATATAAAAATGGTACAGCAACTGTGGAAAACAATTTGGCTTTCCTCACAAAGCTAAACGGAGAATATTACCACATCACCCAGCAATTTCACTCATTGGTATATACTCAGAAAAATCAAAAACAGGTGCTCAGATACTTGTACACCAGTGTTTATTGTAGCATTATACATAATAGCCAAAAAAGGCGGAAACAACTGAAGTGTTCATCAATAGATGAATGGCCGGGCTATTCATAAATTTTTAAACATCAATAAATAAAATAAATGTTTAAAAAATTATTAGCATTGTCACTCTAATAGATGTTAATAGTATCTTATTGTAGTTTTGATTTGCATTTCCATAATGACTAGGAATGTTGAACATATTTCTATAATGACCAGGAATATGCATATTGGCTATTTGTGTATCTTTTTTGGAAAAATAACCTATTTTTTAATTGGATTGCTTGTCTTTGCTATTGCACTGTAAGAGTTCCTTATATATTCTGGATATGACATGTATGATCTACAAATGGGTTTTCTCATTTTATAGGCTGTCTTTTCTCTTTGCTGATAATGTCCTTTGATGCATAAAACTTTTTTTTATTTTGATGAAATCCATCTTATCTGTTTTCTTCCTTTTATGCTTGTGTTTTTGGTGTCATACATAACAATCTGTTGCTAAATCCAGGGTCATGAATATTTACCTTTATGTTTTCTGCTAAGAGTTTTATGTTTTTAGTTCTTATATTTATTTATCCATTCAGTACTTTTTTTAAACTGACATAATACTTTTATGTATTTTGGGGGTACAATGTAATGTTATGATGTACGATACATTGTTAAATAATTAAAGCAGGCTAATGAACATATCCATCACTTTACATATTTATTTTCTTGTGGTGAGAATATTTTAAATCTGCTCTTTCAGCAATTTTGAAATATATAATGCATCATTACTAACTACAGTCATCATGCTGAACAGTAAATCATTAGAACTTATTTCTCCTGTCTAACTGAAACTTTGCACCCTTTGACTAACATCTCTTTCCTTGCCCATCCTACCATCCATTCAGTACTCCTGATGGATGAAAGTAAAATCCCTCCTTATAAAGTTATCACTTAAACCATCCAAAGCCATTTGAAGAAAATTAAAAATAGAGTGAACTGGTTGGAATTTTCTAGTCTCCATACTCTTCTTTCCTGATTGAATATTTACCTTGCATTGGCAGCAGTGGCCACATATGATCTAGTGACAATCACACCCAAACAGAAAATCTGAAGGCAAAAGTCACCTATATACGCTATAAAGAGTTTAGGGATTCAGTGACTCACACCTGTAATCCCAGCACTTTGGAAAGCCAAGGTGGGAGGACTGCTTGAGCCCAGGAGTTTGAGACCAGCGTAGACAACAGAGCAAGACCTCATCTCTACAAAAAAAAAAAAAAATTAGCCCTGCATGGTGGCACATGCCTGTAGTTCCAGCTACTCGGAGGCTGAGGTGGGAGGATGCCTTGAACTCAGGAGTTTCAAGACTGCAGTGAGCTGTGATCATGCCACTGCACCCCAAACTGGATGACAGAGTGAGACTTCAACTCAAAAAAAACAGGTTTGGGTACTGTTGACTGATAATCAGCCCACACGTCATTCAAAATCTTTTTACTTCAGTGCCATTTGAAAGAGCATTAATTTGAATGAGATGCATTGAGAATAGGTCATTGCTTTTATGTCATTTTTATTTTTATTTTTTGAGTCAGAGTCTCACTCTGCCACACAGGCTGGAGTGCAATGGCACACTCATACCCACCGCAGTCTTGAGCTGCTGGGCTCAGACGATCCTTCTGCCTCAGCCTTCCAGGTACTTGGAATCACAGGTGTGTGCCACCAAACCCGGCTAACTTTTTTATTTATTGTTAAGATGAGATCTTGCCAAGTTGCCCGGGCTGGTCTCGAACCCCTGGGCTCAGGCAGTCCTCTCGCCTCTACCTCCCAAAGTCAATGTTTTTATTTCAAGAATCAGTTCTTTAAGGAGTAGGTCATCCCTAGGATGTCAAGGAAGGGGAGAGCCTTCTGCAAAGAGAGATTGTCTTAGTTCAGGCTGTTATAAAAGAATACTATACACTGAGTGCTGAAATAGCAACACATTTCTCGCAGTTCTGGAGGCTGGGAAGTCCAAGATCAGGGTGCTGGCAAATCTGGTGTCTGGTGACAGCTCACTTCCTGGTTTCCAGAGAACCATTTTCTTGTTTTATTCTCATGAGTCAAAGAATAAACAGAGGGAGAAAGCTCCCTATGTCTCTCCTTACAAGGGCACTAGTCCCATTCATGAGAGCTCCACCCTCAAAACAAAATTACCTCTCAAAAGCCTGACCTTCTAAAACCATCACCTTGGGGTTATCGTTATAATATATGAATATAGGGAACAGGAGGATACAAACATTCAGTCTATAACAGAGATCAGGAAGCACAGGAGACTGGAGACATGCGCAGGCCAGATCCAGAAGGGCTCGATACAACATGCCAAGGAATTTGGACTTTATTTTATAAGCAGTAGGAAAAATATGTAAGCATTGTATCTCTGAACACAAGCAGAGTTTCAATTCTCCAGGACTCAAAGATATAGAAATGCTCAATATTTGGTAATTGTTGGTAAGGACCATATTTTTTAGCAAATAACAAAGCTCAGAAACTGCCATGGTGACTGAAAAATTAAATTACCTGAAAGAGGTTTGGAAGGACCAAGTTGACCTAGAATTACACAAATAGAAATAGATTTAGTGTATCTCTCCCCATGGAACATATCATAGAATAGGGGAGAAAACCCAAGGGTAGGGAGGGACCAGAATACCCCCAACTTGCAACCTGGAATGAAGGTGGTTGTGAATGCCAACATCTAACCCCTAGATTTGTACAGCAAAGACAAAGGTAAACCTGAAAGGAGTCAAGGAGGGGCTTAGATTTATTCATTTATTTAATCAGTCTTACAAGAAATATTAATTGAACACCTATTATATGCAAGAAACTGAGATTCAAAAGTGGAGAGAAAAAATCCCCCAGACATGTTCTCTCCTCTCCAGATTCTTATTGTCTAGATGTTCAACAGCAAAAATGATTATTTTATTTTTTTAGAGACAGGGTCTCATTCTATTACCCAGGCTATAATACCATGGAGTAATCATAGCTCACTGCAGCCTCCAATTCCTGAGCTTAAGACTCCTGAGTAGTTAGGACTACAGACATGCACCACCAGACCCAGCTAATTCTTTAATTTTTATTTTTCATAGAGATGGGAATCTCACTATATTGCCCAAGCTGGTCTCAAACTCCTGGCCTTAAGCAATCCTCCTGCCTCAGCCTCCCAAAGTGCTGGGATTATAGATATTAGCCACCACACCTGGCCAAAAAAATGATTTAAGAATGAAAAATGTTGTGATGTAACCATCCAGACTAAGCGTCAGTGTTCCCATAGTTAGTAAATTTTAAGCCAAGACTTGAAGGCAGGAAAGCCTAATTCCTATCCTATTAGATGTTTAAATTGTGCTACTTGATCCATACAATTTTATGTATTTTCTAAATATCAATTATTTGTTATATATAGTGTTATAGCCGAACTGCAAGAAAGGAGAATTGCCAGCACACCAGGTTTGAATTTTGAGTCCTTTAATAGCACGCGGTCAAGAGTAGGCTCATGCCAAGAAAGCTCTCAACACTGAGTGAAATCAGCAAGAAGCTTATAAAGGCAAAATCCACAAGTGAGCTACATAGCAGGGGGTGAGGGTACAAGGAACTAAAAACAAAAGGAACAATCTCTTGGATTTCAGTTAACAAGGCATACAATTACATGGAATTTGTGGCTAGGGAGTTTTCAAACAGTCAGCAAGAATGGTCAGTACCGTGAACAGCTCAGAGGAACAAGGCTGTGGGTCTGTGGTCATGGGAACGTTACAACAATCACATGTACACACAAAGAATTTACTTATGTCAAGCAAGCTATTATAACCATTTTAGGTATTTCATTAGATATTTCATTCCCCTCTTTCAGTTGTACATGAGTTAATTCATTGACTTATCAGTCATGGGTATGGAATTACAATAGGTTCTTACATGCATAAGTTTTACAGAATTGATTTGTTGTTTTACGAAGTTAATAATACAGCTTAATATATAAGGTTTTATAAGCAACCCGAGGAAGAGAAGGATAAGTGGGAACCAGGGGTTTCAGCTATTTAGGGTCCCTGGCCACTGCAGCACAGTTGATGGAGTGAGCTGGTAGAGTTATGTTCGTTTCTGTGGCTCTCTTGATTTGTGTGTGGTGAATCCAGGCAGGTATCCCATTGACTTTGAGTGTTATTGGAGTGGTGATGATGATAAAGGGTCCCTTCCAGGCAGGAGTTAGTACAAGGCATGGAAGATAGAGTGGGCAAAACAGCACAGACACCAGAGTGGACAGTGGCCTGAACCTGCTGGAGGGACTGAAGATACTTTAACAGAGATTGATTAGTAATTTTTTCTAGGATGGGATTCTGCAACTGTGGGTCCAAAGAAGAGCTAAAGGTAAAAGGCTTACTCATTTTTCACCAGTCTCTATTATTAATTTGGTTAAAGTAGATTTTAAAGTCCGGTTCGTGCATTTTACCTGTCCAGAGCTTTGTGGTTGGTAAGCACAATGTAATTTCTGGTCAATGTTTAGCGCTTTACTAACCAGCTGAACTATGCACGAGGTAAAGGCAGTACTATTATTAGCACCAATAGAGAGGGGAAGCCCAAATCTAGGAATAATTTTATTTGACAAAAACCTTGTAGCCGTAAGTGCGGTTTCATTTCTGTGGCAAAGATTTCCGTCCAACCTGAAAAAGTGTCTATAAAAACGAGCAGGTATTGACAACCAGTATGAGGGGGGTTTTACCTCAGTAAAGTCCACTTCCCATGTTTCTCCAGGGCTTAGTCCCTGGGCCCTGATACCATTTGGTGGTCTTGGTCCTTGTTTGGCATTTACTTGCGCACAAGCTAGACACAGTGCAGTGGCTGTGGCAGTGAGGCTTCTTAAGTCTTGAATGTCCTTTTCCTCTTGGGTGTAGACAGACTGTTTTGGAAGTGAGGGAACTAGAAAAATTTTAGTTAGCGAATAGTAAGGGGCTCTACTGGGAGTTCTCCTGCTTCACATGCTGTCTGATCCTGTCACCCCTGGAGTGTCCAATTTCTGGTGTCCCCTGGAATGTATGATGGCTATTTCTTTGGGGAGATACATAGCCTCTAGAAGGGCTAAAGTTTTCATTTGACATCCAGCAGTCAAGTCTCCTCAGAGCAGTATCTTTACAGCATGGGGAACTAGTAAGACCAAGTTTTGACCCAAAGTCAGCTTGTTTGCCTCCTTAACCAGTATAGCAGTAGTGGTGATGACTCAAAGACAGGATGGCCAGCCAGAAGCCACTGGATCCAGCCTTTTTGACAAGTAAGCCATAAGTCGCCTCCAGGGTCCTAAGTTCTGGGTAAGAACCCCCTTCACGATTCCCCACTGTTTGTAAATAAACAAATAAAAAGACTTGGTAACATCTGGGAGGGCTAAAGCCAGGGCTTGGATAAGAACCATTTTTAACTGCTGGAACACTTGTTCCTCAGTAGCAGTCCATTCTAGGGGTTGATTTTCTGCAGTGGCTGTGTACAAGGATTTGGCAATTTCAGCAAATCCTGGGATCCACAGCCGGTAATACCCTACCACCCCCAGGAATTCCCATAGCTGTTTCTTTGTGGTTGGTGTGGGAATTTAAAGAATGGCTTCTTTCTGGGTCAAGGTCAGGGCTCACTTACCCTTTTTTAGTTGGTATCCCAGGTAGAAAACTTCAGTTGAGCAGAGTTGTGCCTTTTTCACTGACACATGATAGCCCAAGTCGTGGAGGAGCTGTAACAGAGCTTTAGTACCTTTCAAACAAGTATCCAAGTCTGCAGCTGCAAGCAAGAGATTATTTACATAGTGTAGTAAAGTACATTCAGGGTGTAAGGCATGGTGAAATCCTGTTGCCAAGCTTCCTCAAAAAGGATTGGGGAGTTCTTGAAACCCTGTGGTAATGAGGTCCAATTTAGCTGGCTGGTGTCCCCTGAGTCAGGATCTGTTTATTCAAAAGCAAAAATAGGTTGGCACAACCGGAGGGTCACCAGTAGAGGGCAGGACCAGAACTGACTTTGGGTCCTCTGTTTTTGGGCAGCGAGGGCAATTTTTTTTACCCAGTGACCCAGCTCTTTACAATATGCACATTGATTTTTGGCTAGCTGGATGTGTCCAGTTTCCTTTTGTCCTTTTTTAGTTTTTCTCTTTCTTATGAGTGCTGGCCTCAAGCCAGGTTGGGAGGCCTCGATGGCAGCAACTAATACTTTTGTTTGTGATTTTGTTGTTCTGTCCATTTTTTTGTCTTCCTGTTTCTGTTTCTCAGCATTTTGGTTATTAAAAACCTTGTGAGCTACCTCAAGCAACTGAGAAATGTTTATTCCTGTGAAACCTTCCAGCCTCTGTAACTTTCTCTGGATGTCAGGTGCTGCCTGAGCCACAAAAGCCAAACTGATAGCCTGAGCATTCTCGGGTGCCAAGGGGTCAAACGGGATATAGGTACAGAATGTCTCCTGAAGACATTCAAGAAACATCCCCGGTGACTCCTTGGGACCCTGAATAATCTCAGTAGTTTTGGAAAGATTAATAGGTTTTCGGGCTGTTCTCTTCAAACCAGCTAACAGAGTCCGGTGATGTTTTTAATGTTCTAGACCCTGCCAAAGTGTTGGGGTCCCAATCCAGGCAAGAGGAGGGAAAAACCTCCTCTAACATTTCCTGACTTTCCTCTGTGTAAAGGAAAGAGGCCAGATTAGACTTTTTAGCCTCAGCTCTAATGAGCTCTGGCTTTTCAGAAGTATATAGGATTAAAAGGAGCTGCTGGCAATTATCTCAGGTGGGATGATGATTGCACATGACTGATTTTAATCAGGGAAGTTAAAACTTATGGTTTCTCTGAGAACAGTGGATTTTGGCAAGATTTCATTCTTTTGAGAAACAAGCAAAACAAGTTTTCTTTGAAGAGTTAGCCAGAGGTCTTTGTATATAGCACCCTGGTGTTTTTAAGTTAGAAGCTCTGTTTCCGTATAGTGTCATTTACGGGAAGGGTCTTGAGTTTTAGAAAAACATATCTTTATCATGGAGGGGGGTTTTGGACTAAATATAGCTAAATTTGACCAGGGGTCCCCTTAATGACCTTTCAGACAGACTGAGTAACACGAACATTTAGAGACCCTGTAGAGGGCCAATTAACATTAAAAGCAAGCCAGTTTATTTTATAGAGGGTCCAGAGCCTGCCTTCTGAAAGGCAGACACCATAGTCCTCAGCAAATGCAACAGATACATTTTTTAACATACAGTCCAGAGGACTGACAGGTTGTGAATTCTGTGAATGCATAATAAACAATAAGCAAACAACAAGCAAACAGTTAAAACACAAAGTTAAAACATAATGACAAACAGGGCATGTCCAGACCAAGTCAGAAGAGTTAACAATCCCTGGAACAACCTCAGGGCAGAAAACCAGAGGACTGTATTCAGCCAACATCTTGGCCTAATGAATAGTGTCCAAAGAGCGACCTTGTCAAGCCATGACTCCCTTAAACAGAACTATGGCCACAAACAGAACAAAACATATTCTTACCAATAAACAACAAATTCTCACTTCTAGGAGAACATAGACAGACTCAGGAATTTTTGAGGTAGGAGGAGATCAGTGGTCATTCCTTCTCCCTCTGAGTCAGATGAGAGGTTATGGGGCCCTGGAATCATTCAGGGAGTGCCTCCCCTGTAACTTCTCCATCAAGTCAGGGAGAGCTGGAGCAAGGCCACCTCCTGAGGTTGGCTACTTCTCGCTGGGGCCCCAAAGGTTATAGCCAAACCACAAGAAAGGAGAACCACCAGCACACTGGGTTTGAATTTTGTGTCCTTTAATAGCACACGGTCAAGAGTAGGCTCATGCCAAGAAAGCTCTCAACAGTGACTGGAATCAGCAAGAAGCTTATAAAGGCAAAAATTCACAAGTGGGCTACATAGCAGGGGGTGGGGGTACAAGGAACTAAAAACAAAAGGAACAATCTCTTGGATTTCAGTTAACAAGGCATACAATTACACAACTTATGGCTAGGGAGTTTTCAAGCGGTTAGCAAGAATGGTGAACAGCTCAGGAGAACAAGGCTGTAGGTCTGTGGTCAAGGGAACGTTACAACAATCACATGTACACACTGGGAGGGTCATTTTTAGGTCAGGCAGACAGCTAAGATGGAGGATTTTAACAAAATGGTGTTACTTATGTCAAGCAAGCTATTATTAACATTTTAGATATTTCATTAGATATTTCAGTAGTAACTGAAAGCGTCTTCTCTCAGACAGACATTTAATGTTTATGTTTGTTAATAGTGTCTCTTGACAATAAAAGTTGGAAATTTTTGATGTAACAAAATTTACCATTTTTTTCTTTTATACTTTTGGTGTTTGTATTTTATTTGCCTAGTAGTCTCCAACCTGCAGTTATAAAGCTATTCTCCCAGTACTTTTAAATAGATTTTCTTATAATAGTTTCAAAGTTTTACCTTTTCACATTTAGACCTATAATCCATCTGAAATTTAACTTTCAAATGTGAATTAGAGGCCCGGTTCAGTGATTCAGCCTGTAACCCCAGCACTTTGGGAGGCCGAGGCGAGGGGATTGCCTGAACCCGTGGGTTTGAGACTAGTCTGGGCAACAGGGCAACATGGTGAGACCTCATCTCTATAATAATAAAAAAAAAAATAGCTGGGCATGGTAGCACACGACTGTAGTTCCAGAAACTTGGAAGGCTGAGGCGGGTGGATCACCGGAGCCCAGAAGGTCAATGCTTGGATGGTCGTGAGCATGTCACTGCACTCCAGCCTGGGTGACAAAGTGAGACTCCAACTCAAAAAAAAAAAAAAAAAGGGAATTAGATACCTCATTTTATTTTATTTTATTTTCCATAAGGAAGGCCATTTCTCTCAATGCCATTTATTAAATGGTTCATCCTTTTCCCACTGGCATGTGGTGACACGTGGGCCACATTCTATAAATATGACCTGTTCCTAGATCTAATTCTGTGTCAATAGCACAGTTTTATTTATATAGCTTTTAACAATGTCTTACTATCTGATAGAGAAATTCCCACCTCCTGCTTCTTTTGTAGAACTGTCTTGCCTAGATTCTAAAGTTTTTATAATCAGTGTGTCAAGTTCCACATAATCATTTTGAGATTTTGATTATCATTGCTTTAAATTCATAATTTAAGGAGAATTGATATCTTTCTATCAAGCATTCCTTTCCACAAATAAGTTCGACTGCTTCATTTCTTCAGTTCTTCTTCTACATCCTTTGTGATAGTTAATTATATGTGCCAACTTGCCTGGGCCACAGGATACCCATATTTGATTAAATATGATTTCTAGGTATGTCCATGACAGTGTTTCCAGAAGAGATTAGCATTTGAATTGGTGGAGTGAGTAAAGAAGATGGCCCACTCCAGTGTGGGTGACATCGTCCAATCTGTTGGGGGTCTGAATGAAACAAAGAGGTGGAAGAAGGTTGGATTCATCCTTTATCCATCTGACTACTTGAGCTGGATCATCAATTTCTTGCCCTTGACACTAGCTCTCAGGCCTTGGATTACACCATTGGCTTTTTCTGGGTCTCCAACTTGCAAACTGTAGGACTTCTCATCCTCCATAACTGTATGAACCAATACCTTTTTTTTTTTTAGTCAGAGTCTCATTCTGTTGCCCAAACTGGAGTGCTATCACCTGATCACAGCTACCACAGCCTTCGCTTTCTGGGTTCAAGTGATCCTTCCTCCTCAGATTCTCAAGTAGTCAGAACTACAGGTCACTGCCACCACACCTGGCTAATTTATTTATTTATTTTTTAATGTATTGTAGAGACAAGGTCCCGCCAAGTAGCCCAGGCTGGTCTCAAATCCCTGGACTCAGGCAATCTTCTCACTTCTGCCTCCCAAAGTGCTGGGATTACAGGTATGAACCACTGTGCCTGGTTGAACCGATATTTTATAATAAACCTCTTGACTGATAAATAGATAGATATAGACGTATAGGTATTTATTGGTTCAGTTTACCTGGAGAACCCTAATACCTCCACCAATAAACTTCAAACTTTCTTCATAAAGACTTTACATAAGATGATATCTTTGGAAGCTAAAGCTCATGAATAGCAGAAAATTTAGGTTTAAATTTATAGGTAAAGAAGCTA
>CAUYQG010256770.1:0-22188 GCA_963574415.1 Tarsius wallacei
CAGTCAATAATCCCAGTGATTTGGGAGACCAAGACAGGAATATTGTTTGAGGTCAGGAGTTCAGGACCTGCCTGGACAACATAGCAAGACTCCATCAGTATTAAAAAAAAAAAACCATAAAAATTAGCTGGGTGTGGTGGCACGCACCTGTAGTCCCAGATAATTGAGAGACTAAGGTGGGAGGATCATTTGGGACCAGGAGTATAATCATGCCACTACACTCCAGCCTAGGCGACAGAGTGAGATGCTGTCTCTAAAACAATATATCCATCCATCAATAATCCCAGTGCTTTGGGAAGCTGAGACAGGAATATCACTTGAGGCCAGGAGTTCAAGACCAGCCTGGACAACATAATCCCAGCTACTTGGGAGGCTGAGACAGGAGGATTGCTTGAGTCCAGGAGGTCAAGGCTGCAGTGAGCTGTGATTATGCCACTGCACTCTCGCCTGGGCGAGAGACCTGTCTCTTTAAAAACAAACAAACAAGGCTGGGCTCAGTGGCTCAGCCTGTAATCCCAGCACTTTGGAAGGCTAAGATGAGTGGATTGCCTGAGCCTGCGGGTTCGAGAGCAGCCCGGGTAACTTGGTGAGACCTCGTCTCTACAATAAATCAAAAAAATTAGCCATCTGTGGTAGTGCGCACCTGCAGTTCTAGCTACTTGGAAGGCCGAGGCGGCAGGATGGCCCGAGCCCAGCGGGGTGGGGCCGTGAATGTGCCACTGCACTCCAGCCTGGGTGACAGAGTGAAACTCTAACTCAAACAAACAAACAAAACAAAAAACCAGACAACACAGCAAGTCGACAGCCTCCTCACCACGTGTGGGCACAGGTGTGGCTGGGCACACAGGACCCCACGCGTGGGAACCCACCTGCTCACAGGTGAATGGGCTGAGGAGGCCAGTTTCTCATCAGAGGAGAGTTTGCTCGGCAGTCAGGGCCTTGGGGCATACCCCTCCTCTCACACAGCTGGCTTGTCAGGTCAGAGCCCAGCATGCAGTGGGTGTCCCACAAATGTTTGCTGAGGACAGGAAGACACACCCTCCTCCCCTATTGCTGCTAATTCATATAACAGGGGGGAAAATGACATTCCTCCATGTCCCCCACAGGCACAAGTCCAAATCAAGGTTCCTTCGAGGGAAGCCAATCAGGCTGTGGGCTCTAGCACTGGATACATGCAGCGGAGGCCGCGAGGGCTGAGGTGGGCGAGCGGCACCCACCCGAGACCTCTGACTCCAACAGAGAGCACGGCAGTGAATTTCGAGGGGCCCAAGCGTGTGCCTGCTCTCACTCTCTCCTGGGTCCACAGCCCTGCGAACACCAGTCACCACTATGAAGCCAGTTTTTAAAAAATCACGTTTTTGACGTAATGCACCAAATGTGTTGAGCTTTCTCGAAGTCACTGTGTAACGCCCTAATCTGCAACACCTGAGTCATATTTAAGGGCAAATTCACAGCCACCTGTGAATTTTCACGTCTTTAGAAATTAACAAAGACGCCTTTTCATAGGGAGCCGCCCTCACTGGGGGTCAGGTGAGGACAGCTGCTGCTGATCTAGAGATGCCAGAACTTTGTTGAAGGCTCATTACTTCAAATCTACATTTGAATTATTAGCATTTCAGGAAACATGCCATTAAAAAATAAAACAAAACCTAAAGCCCAGGTTTCTATTCTCAGAAATTCACAGGAATTAATAGATTAGTGGGGTAAAAATACTTTGAAGTCTATCTTCCATGCTGCCAATTTGCTCCTTGTTCATATTTTCAATGAGCCATTTTAATGTTTTAAACATATTACACTCTTGCTTCTATTCCACTAATCTAAGCCTCCTGCCTGGTTGCTGCCAGCTGCAGCTGAGGATGCCCCACTTTCTGCCATGTTTTGTGGTTTTGGGTCATGAGCTCAGACGCCTTATTCACCCATCTGTGGGAATCCTGGAGGCTGGGCTGGATAGGAACTGCATCTGCCTCTGTCGGACACTTGGGGACTCTGCTTGGGCAAAAGGGCTGGGGAGAATCCTGGGTGGGCATCATCATCCTGGGTGGCGTCTCTGGAACTGCCCTCTCCCCCAAGCTCCCTGCAGTCTCTTCCCTGGGACCTGACTGACCACTCCTCGGTTTCTGGTTCACTCATAAAAAACGTCAAAGTCCTTGGACCACCCACCAGTCATCCCTGTAGCACAAGTGGTCCACGTGGGCTGTCCAGCTGGAGACTATGAACTGCTGTGCTCTAAGCTCTGCGTGGTGCATGGCGTGGTCACAGTGAAGGGAACAGGACTCCAGCTCCTGTCTTTATGTGTACTGGGAAAGTCGCCAAGCGATTGTCCCTGTACGCGGATTGTCCTTAACTGCAAACCTCTGCAGGATGGGTTTTTTTCTTTGGGACAGATGCAGGGCGGGAACATTGCAAAGCCACTGCTGCGTATTTCCTAAGCAATTTCCAGAAAGTGGGGCCCGTCTGTCCCCACCCTGAGGGTTGGTAGACTCCACCACCACACAGCAATGCGGGATTTAATACTGCAACATCCAGACGCAGACAAGGAGACCATCCTGCATTTCCTGAATCACCTGTGAAAGTCAAGCGGTCTTCGTCTAGAGTTATAGTCCCACGGCCACCAGCCACTCACACCCTGCTGGGCTTGTGCCATCTGCATCAACCAAACACCGACGGGCAGCCTAAGAATCTTAAACACGTGAGGCTGGGCACAGTGACTCGCGTCTGTAATCCTAGCACTTTGGGAGGCCGAGGTGGGAGGATTCTTGAGTCCAGGAGCTTGAGACCAGCTTGGGTAACATAGGGAGAACCCGTCTTTCAAAAAAAATTTAAAAATTAGCCTGGTGTGGTGGTATGCACCCATAGTCCCAACTACTCAGGACTGAGGCACAAGTATCACTTGAGCCCAAGAGTTAGAGGCAGCAGTGAGCTATGACAGTGCCACTGCACCTCGGGCTGGGCAATAGAGTGAGACCCTGACTCCACACAAGGACAGGAATACAGCTGCAAGGAGAGCTAAAGAAGGGTTTTATGGGAATGCAACTGACTTTTAAGTTTTGTAGATGTTTCATCAGTATTATTACCTTCCTAGAAAATTTAGATTAGAAAATTATTTAAACATTGATCAGACAGCATAATTTCTGCCTCAGAGTATGCCAAGAAGAAAACTTAAGGCACTGCTTAAAAAGAAAGACAAAGAGCAAGTAAACATTCTTACGGGTCTCTCTATCAGGTCAATGCATGGCTGCAGATCTAGTCCGAAATCAATGAAGTTCCACTCAATGCCTTCACGCTGATATTCCTCTTGTTCTAGGATGAACATGGTATGGTTGAACAGCTGTTGCAGCTTCTCATTGGTGTAGTTGATACAAAGTTGTTCAAAGGAGTTCAGCTGTAAATGATGTAAGAATAATTTCCAAACATGGGGAGGAGGAAGGAAAACAGGAGTAATCAGCTGTCCAGTTATCAAGAAAAGTTCATTAAAAATTATGAATTAGGTATGAAGTACATTATTGCTTGTATCTAATGATAGTGACTAAACTAAGCAGCAGGGGTGGTCTCTCAATCTCTCTCTCTCTCATATACACACAGCCTTTTTGAAAAGGTAAAGAGAAAGAACAATACTGTATATAGCTACATCACTGAACTGCTACAATGAAAAGATAAACTTAACTGTGTTAATTGAATGCTCTACAAATTAAAACAATTCAGCTCTTATTAGTGAATGGTTAAAGAATAAAAGTGAAGAAATAAATGAGACAGAGGCCAGAGGCAAAGTGAGGAGAGTGTGGTGGTGAGTACAACTGGGCTGGAGAGATGTAGAGGAAGCATCTGGTCCTGTCCCTCTGCTGTCCACTCAGGTGGTGGGTTCCAGGGTAAGAAAAATAACCATCTTTACTCACTAGGATTGTTGTTGGCAGCTCAATTCTCACACATAGAATGCACTTAGTTTAATAAATGTGAGGCTCTGTGTTGCTTTTCTAAGTATTCCCTTTGCTTGTCAAATGTTTGACCTTTGCCAACATCAAAAGTGGTATTTCACTGCTCTCATAAAGTAATGTAAGCATCTTTTCATATGTTATAGTCATCAGAGTTCCTTCTCTGTGAACTCTGCCCTTTTTTCTATTGTGGTGTTGACTGGATGCGAACAGATGGATGTGTTAATAGGCCTAATTTTCTAAGTCATCCTGTATACTAGAAGTGCTCAATTATTTTTGTGCCTCCACACTGTTCACACAAATAGCCTGTGCCTCTAAATAACCTCTTTTATTATAGAAAGTGATTTTCAATTAGAGAGGACTTAATCAATCTCCAAGGAATAGACTGATATTCCGAAAAAACCACTACAATCTTCCCCACCCTCAAGGAGCTGCTATGTTCACTATTTCAGAATGAGGTCGTGCTAGGAAGTCAGGGGTAGTGTTTGCCTTGCTCAGTATTTCTAATAACTAGTACATAGGACAAGCCACACAAATATTTAGACTGCCTAATTGTGCTTATTCATGTTCACATAAATGGATTTTGCTTCGCCTTAAGATTAGGACATTCTATTGCTCTATTTGGCCTGTGCTATTACATATAATGGTATCTTTTACAAAGTGAATTTCTACTTGTCTTCCATATTTCAGTAACCAACTATATTTTTAAATAATGGGTTTTAAAACTGATAATGCATGGTATAAAATTTAAAATGTACAAAGAACTGCACTTCGATCACCTACTTGTTCTTCCTATAGTCAATGAGCACCCCCTATTTTTATGATCCTTCCAGAAATATCTATGCACTCACAAATGTGTATGACCTTGATTTTTCTTAACAGTCTATCTTGGTAAGTTATGAAGTCCTTCCATATCAATGTATAAAGTCACTTCATTCTATAATAAATACATATTAGTCTACTGTATGGATAGATCATAACGAATTGAATTAATCTCCTAAAGATGGACATTTAGGCTTTTTTGATTGTCTCATGACAAATAATGCTCACTAAACAACTTAGCATTTTTAACAATTATATACATTTTTCTACTGTGTATTCATATGTTAAAACCATACTTCTTGAAGTCCTATAGTTTTAGAAATATTTTACATACTTTTAATACTCTATTTTCCAGAATTTTATTGTCTAGTCTTTATTTTTATTAATTTATTTATCAAACTGATTTTAGAAGAAAGTTGCTTAGTTCCCCCCTTCAAATTCCTACTAATAGGTTTTAAGCAAGTATGTTCAATTCATAGATAAATTTTGTTAAAATTTGTATCTTTATGATGTGAAATTTCCCCATCAAGAACAGAGTATGTCTCTTCATTTAAGTTTTGCTTTCTTTTCCACAGTACCACTGTAGAGCTGTCTTCATTTAAATCTTGTCCATTTCTCCTTAAAATTATTTTAGACATTTTGTCTGTTTTAGTTACAGTTGGAAATGGGGGTCTTTTCTTTCATTATATCTTCTGATTGTTTATATATAGGAAGATTGACAGATTTTTTAAAATGCACTTTTCATGATCTCTCAAGTTATTTACAAATCAATACATATTAAAGCAATCCCTTAGAGTGGCAATGGCAGTTGAGTGGCTGAAACCATGCATTCCAGTAAAGATCCAGTATTTATGAGGACAGACTTATAACTTTAAAGGGGCTAATTTTCAAACAAGACAATACCAATAGTGGCTGAAGTAACACAATGATGATCACAAGAAGCATTTAATATTTGTGTCGTACTATATAGTCTGTCATCAAAGAAGATAAACTATATCTCTCTATATATTTATAAAGATATCCATTTTTAGAAGTCCAAAACTTCTCTGCAAAACCATAACAGGTGAAGGTCTGCTCCACTGATGGTGAGAAAGTGAACAGACACAGAACAACAATAAAATGTATTAAAACATATCATCATATTCTGGTTATATCTGTAGAACATAGATATCACCTTTCCATATGTCTCCCTCTCATCTGCTACTCTCCTGACTCCAAAGTCAAGCCATTGTTATCCTGCCCCTGGCCTAACATGGCCTTCCCCATGGTCTCCCTACTTTGGCCCCATATAACAATCCATGTCTCCAACTCCTCTCTCCCTTCACTCAGCTATGTCTAGTCACACTGGTTTTCTAGAAGCTTCCAACATTTATAAATTGTCTCCCATAGAGGACCACCAGACTTACTCTCATTATGCTGGGGAAACTTACCAAGGCTGGCAGCTTCTCATCCTTCAAGTGCGCCTGTTACCACTGCAGAGATACCTTTCCTGAATAGCTGTGTAAAGCTGGCCTCCCAAGTTCTTTCTATCACAGCACCTTTTTACTGCATTATTCAAAAACCTGTGAATTCAGTGGTTATTCGCCATTTATTGTTTGACTCTCTACCTGAATGGCAGGGACTATATCTGCTTATTTACTATTATATTCCTGGTACTTGGCACTATACCTGGTACACAGTGAGACTTAATATTTGTTAAAAGAATAAACAAAAAAAAGGAACAGCAGGAAGGAGGGAGAGAAGACTACCTCAAATATTTCAAATCCAGCAATGTCCAGGATTCCAATGAAAGATGCTCCCTGACGTTTGGTCCTATCCAGAGCTTTATTGATACGGTGAACGAGCCAGCGAAACAGCCGCTCATAGGTAGCTTTTGCCAATGCTTCTACTGCAAAATCTGCCTATAATTAGACAATATCAATCTTTTATTCTGGAGACAATCTCAATAAAGCATTAATAGCTGTTATATGGAGTTCAATTTTATACAATACTCAAAAAACCTGGAACAGCATTTACTGCTTAATCATGTCTCAATTTAACACACCAACAGAAGGTATAATTAGTACAATTAAATGAACACTGGGGATAATCAATTTAGGAGATGAATGAAGACACCCAGTAAAAATAAACTCTTCATGTCCCTGGGTTCCTAGTAGCATTATCTGCTTAGAGTTAGTCCAGTTATTAGAATCACCTTTCAATCTTCATCAAAACTATGAATATATTTCTTAAAACAGCCCACAACTGAATGGGTAAACAGGATTCCTATAATCTTATTTTTGTACCACCCAGCACAAGGACAAAGTAGCAGTGGCCCTTCTACTGGTCTGGTTCATCAAGTATGCAGATTTGTCTATTGGATCACAGACATACCCAAGGAAAACTCAAGTTGACATTTCAAATGTATTATTAATTTTTTTTAAAAATTCACCTTTGAAAATTTTCTGAAAAAGTAAATATACTAAAGAAATATACACATAAGAGAGTTTTTATTGGTTCAGTTTGTTACATGTCAATCAGAAGGTCAAATGACCATTACTTAAGAGTTAAACAACTCTGTAGTAACATTTAATATTACAGAACTTACTTGTTCTTTGGTCTGGGCTTTTTGCACATAGTCTCGGCCAACCTTTATACGAGGGGTAAGTATAGCCCGAGTAAACTCCATCACATTCATTCCAAGAAGATGGCAGAGTTTCTGTGCAACTGAAATATAAAAAGTCTCCTAAATACTACATTTCTACTTGCAATCTGGTCACAATATATTCAATAAATGCTCGAAAAACCTTAGTAATAATTAAACTGCAATTAGGAAATAAAAGTTTGAAATTTAGACAAATTTTAATTCTGATAAAAAACACCTTCCAACCTTTCAAATGAATACACACTCATTTTTAGGCTACAAGAGATGGTCAGCATCTGACTGCTTTGCCTTTTATTTTTTATTTTTTTAGAGACCGGGTCTTGCTATAGTGCCCAGGCTGGAGTAAAGTGGCTATTCACAAGTGTGATCCCATTACTGATCAGCAGAGGAGTTTTGACCTGCTCCATTTGCAACCTGGGCTGGTTTGCCTCACATTAGGCAACCTGGTGGTCCCTGGCTGCTGGAAGGTCACCATATTGATGCCCAACTTAATGTGGACACCCGATAGGCATAGTGTACTACAGCCCAGAACTCCTGGGTTCAAGCAATCCTCCCAAGTAGCCGGGACTACAGGTGAGCACCACTGTGCCTAGCTGCCTTGCCTCTTTAAAAGAGTGACCTAGCCAGGGGCAGTGACTCACACCTGTAATCCCAGGACTTTGGGAGGCGGAGGCAAGAGGATTGCCAGCCCATGTCTTTACAGTAAATAAAAAATTAGCTGGATATGGTGGTGCATGCCTGAAGTTCCAGCTACTTGGAAGGTTGAAGTGAAAGGATAACCTGAGCCCAGCAGGTTGAGGCTGCAGTGGCCATAAGTATACCACTGCACTCCAGCCTGGGCAACAGAATGAGGCTCCAACTCAAAAATAAAATAAAATAAAATAAAGAGTGACCCGATGACCTTCTATCTAGTTTAAGATTTCAAAGCTTTACTCTAAATCTTAAATTGTTCCATTTTAAATCTTATTTAACCATGTGAAAGCCATATGGATGATGTAGGGCTACACACCAATCAAACTACTTTGAATGATACAGGTAATGGTTCTAGAAGTCCAAAAGCTCTAAGAGGAAGTGCCACAGCTTGCTCAGGAAATGGTGACCATGATATAGCAGGAAAGGTAGGCCCCTTGGAAGAGTCACACAAAACTAAATTGTTATCAAGTTTCAAATTGGTTACAAACAAGAATTATTTCAAGGGCAGATAATGTGAATCAGCCTTCATTGGCCAGTGGACTGGGGAGACCATTGTGAGGCAAGAGAACTCACTGGAGTAAATAAGCACTCTAGGCAATATAGAAATTCCTGTTTTCTTTTTTGTCTCCAGACCATCGGAAGCACACTGACAGCTCACAAGGCTTGAAAACACATTTTTTTTTTAGTTCTCAAATATTTGTTTCTGACCAGTACAAATTTAACACATTTTCAAATTTAAAAATGGGATAATTTCATATTCAAATCTGGATTTCCACCTTTCTTTGAAAAATCAATTATTTTTGGCAACACTAGGACTATGTTCTGAGCATGGTACAAACTGGCTGGAACTCAGCAGTTGCAGCTTTCTCTCAGGTGAGCTGTCTGGTCTGCAGCTGAGTTCTCTCCCCCAGGCAGTAAAGCCTCCCTCATGCTACAGCAGAGACTAGTGCCACTTTTCATCCCATACCCCATTCTCTGCCCCCACTTAAAGAATTGGGGGGCCCTCATGTAGGTTCCTGAGGTTGCCTCCCTACTCTTGAGAATCCCTTGGGAAATGCTTTAGAAGTGCTATCAGTGTAACATGTTCTTGGAGAGCACAACAAGCTGTCAAAATAGAAATAAAGTCAGTAGTCATCAGTTTACCTGTATTTTCTGGCATGGAAGCTTGATCAGTATTTCTCTCCTTTTTGAAAGAAATATTTCCAAACTGTAGCACTGAAGATACAACTTTAAGCATTGCTTCATATTGATAAAAAGAAAAAAAATTAATAATATTGCCTCAAAATCTAGCACAGACTTATTCTAATTTATTTTGTTCTAAAATTAGCTATACAAAACTTTTCAGTAAGATATGTCTTTTCAAGTTTTCATAAAATTCATTAGTTTCCCAATCATCTTCTAGTTTAGGTTATTTACCCCAAATGTATAAGTCTTATAAAAGAGAGTGTAAGAATCTTAAAGAAATCACACATACACAGAATCTCTTCATGAGAGAAGCCCATAATGTGCATTGCTTCCATAGTCTCCTGAAAGTTATCTTTGTCTTGCTGTCCCGGAATAGGAATATAGCCATTGGAAAGAAATCTGTAGTTATTAAATCCTTCAAGGAGCAAATCAGCTAAAAAGAAATATAATGGAATAAAATTTAATAAATAATCATAAATAGACTAAAGGACACCTACATTAAAACTCTGCTGATATCACAAGAGAACAAAGCCTCACCATCCAACCCATTGTTGGCATATAATTTTCTTTCTTTATATAGTCACATAAATAAACAAAGATATACAATTTTCTATTATCTGTGTCAATGAAGGAAAATCACAATGTTAGCAACACAAAAACCTTAACAGGAGTTTTTGGGACAGTAGTTTATGCAATATCGTATTTGATTTTGTTTTTTCCTTTTTTATTTTCTGAGTTGGAGTCTCTGTCACCCAGACTGGAGTGCAGTGGCACGCTCCCAGCCACTGTAGACTCCACCTGCTGGGCTCCAGCGATCCTCCTGCCTCAGCCTTCAAAGGAGCCAGAACTACAGGCATGCGCTACCACGCCCGGCTAATTTTTGATTTATTGTCGAGACGAGGTCTCGCCATGTTGCCCAGGCGGGTCTTGAACCTGTGGGCTCAGGCAGTCCACTCGCCTTGGCCTCCCAAAGTGCTGGGATTATAGGCTGAGCCACCGAGCCCGGCCATTTTTTCCTTTTTTAAAAAATTATACAGATGTGGGATACAATTCAGGGTTAGGTATACAAACATTAATTATGCAGGTACCCTTGTTGATGAGAATATTGTATTTGAAATCAGATATCTAGGAAATGATACAAATTTTCCAGATAACTAAACTTTACTGTTTTCAGATTTAAATATTTTAGCAATATTCTTTGAAGGAAAGCTTTTAAACCTATATTCTGTAATCCTAGCTTAGTAAATAGTATATGGCAAATATTATGGGGTCAATATTAAAACTACTATGGACATAAGATAAAGATATGGATGCAAAAGGTATAGGAAGTGAACCATGCAAGTCCAGAGATAGTCTGCTTGGTAGTTAACTTACTTTTAGAGTGATAAGCACATGTGACTTTATGGCAGAATATTATAATGGATACCCCCACTGACTACTTGTCTATAGGGATCATGAATTAAAGAGAAGTGATTCTTGACAAATGTGCTCCTGAGAACAGAAGGATATTTCTCGAGAGCAATCAAGACAACAGGGCTATTTATCCCTATAACAAACGTGCAAATGTGCTCCCAGCTTTCTCTGTGACTGGCTCTCTTCTCCTACCCAGAATTTCTGCTGGTCACCCTATCCCCTATTCCTTGTCCATATTGAATTTAACTTCTATTGCTGCTTTCTTTTTCTATCTCTTTTGAACATTTTGATCATATTTTTTGGATTCTTTCCTACTGCAATTATTGCTTGTCTGAAAGCCTAGGGATTGTCTTCTCTTCTGCATTATATACTACAAATCTTGAATTTTTAGTCTCTCCTTGGCAATTACTTGGTCTATTTGTTTCTATTTTTTTCCCCCACAGGTCTTTCTCTAACCAATTTCCGGGTTCAGAGCTCTCACAGATGTCTGTGGTTAGCAAAAGCCTAGATCCCAGATGAGAAAGTATTACTGTATATGTGTCTATTGTGATATCTAGATTATATATGTAATAATCATATAGAAACAACACAGAAGTTGAGACTCAGAAAGTTATGTATCTTCTCCCCTCCCTCTAGTTTCACCTTGCCCAATTCTAAGCTTAAAACTACCATAGGTTATTTCTAGTACCAGTGAAAACATAACTATATATATATTGGTATATTATTTGGTATATACATTTATTTATATGTTTATTTATATTCAGTATATATTATCCATATATATTCATTTATAAATCTAGGAATAAAAGTATTTATGCTACTTAATTTTATTAAGTAAATTTATTTTTCCCTGCATCTACATTTATAAATACTGAAGCAGAATTATATAAATAAGCATCACCTGTCTTCCAATTAAAAAAATGTTTTTAAAGAAATAAAAGTATAAATGATAATATAATCACACCCATAAAACTGCTACTTAGCCATGTTTGGTGGCTCAGCCTGTAATCCCATGCTTTGGGAGACTGAGGTGAGTGGATTGCCTGAGCCCGCGGGATCGAGACCCACCTGGGCAACTTGGCGAGCCCTCATCTCTACAATAAATCAAAAAATTAGCCGGGCATGGTAGTGCGCGCCTGTAGTTCCAGCTACTTGGAAGTTTGAGGTGGAAGGATCGCCGGAGCCCAGCAGGTCGAGGCTGCGGTGGCCGGGAGCGGCCACTGTACTCCAGTCTGGGCGACGGAGTGAGACTCCAACTCAAAAAAAAAAAAAAACTGCTACTTAAAAATAAAGTACTTACTCCATCCATGACATGGAAATTCAATTTCATTTTTGATTTTATTATTTGACCAGTTAGAAATCTGGTGTGTGTGTGTGTAAAAATCTACTGTTCCCTGAAATTATTCTTTTTCTCAAAAAAGTTGATATTTAAAAAGATATTCAAGTGAATATAAAATAGTAAAAACCTTTGCAACTTACACTTTAAGTGTTCTCCTGCTCCAGATAACAACTGGTAAAAGATATGAAAAGTACGTTCATCTTTTGCTTGACGAACAGCACGAGACTTTTCCAGAAGGTCTGAGCAAAGATGGTTAAGAATTAAACGATTGAAAAGGAGGTCCTCGGCAGGCAGCATTCTTTGCTGCCTCTGCCCAAAATTGTTTTATTATGCATACATATAACATATATTTTATATACATAATATAGATATATATAAAATTTCTTAAGGCCAATCTATGCAGGTGACATTTCTTAGAATTATTCTATGTATTTGACATTTTATTTTTTTCTTCAGCTTTATTCTTAATACTAACTGAAACTACTTTAATTCCATAATTTTATAAGGCTTGCTCATCCTACTAATATTAGAAATAGATGGAACAAAGACGACTAAAACAATTAGCTGAAGAATAGCTGCATGCAACATTCATCTACATGTCCTATACCACACATAAACACTGTGGTACTCTCCACTTCCCTAGTCATGTGAATTGGTTATGGTCTGACTTTAAAATCAAACAACCACAACAAATATCATTTTGGAGTTAATATTCGGTAGCTAAAAGTATGTGAACTAGTGGCAATATCCCTGGGTCCAGTTTTATCATCTGGATAATGGGAGTGATAGCACAGAAGCTGTAAGAGGATTAAATCACGCTTTGTTCTGGTTTATGTAATTATGAAAAAGGATACATGTTTCAATGTTGGCCCCAACGATATAGCCAGTTACATCAAAGTTGATCCGAATAAATTTGCCCTGAAAAGTAAATAAGAACATAGAGGATCTCAACACTGTAATAAAATAAGAAGACAATGTGCCTTGCTCAGTACCCATGATTGGTTACAAAAGTGGATCTTATACATTGCCTCAAACAAAAAGAAAAAAGAAAAGCCTCAATAGATTTCAAAAAAGTAACAACAGGATAGGCTACTTTCCTAGACTATTACATAATAAATTTAGAAATTATTAATAAAAGGAAAAATAATAAGACTCCAGCCATTCAGAAGTTTTTAGAGCTCTTCCAAACAATCTGAAATATAAGAGGTTTTAATAGTTTTGAAGGAACCCTATATCTAGCCCTATACTGATAGATTTGAAAATCTGAATAATATAGATGATTTTCTAGGAAACAGAAATCCACTTAAGGAAAAAAAAAAAAAGGAGAAAACGTAATCATAAAAAAAGAAAAAAGAAATAGATCTGCTTCTTTTAAAATGCTGGATTGATTTTATGAAACAGTTTTATAAATCTCTAAGGAATATTTCATTCCTTAGGGAAAAAGAAAGTAGCAACTATTTCATCATTCATTTTATAAAGTTATCATAACACTACCCAAACTAGTAAAGAGAGCACAAAAAAGAAAAGCAAATATGGTTTTTATCTTATTTGTAAAAATACATATAAAAGGTCAAATTAAATACTTTGCAAAATAAAGAAACATAATGATCAAGAATGGTTTATTCTAGGACTGCTGAGAAAGACTGATACTAGTGAACACACTATTATTATCCCTCACATGAATAGTCAAGAGGTTGGAGGGTTTCCTTTGAGAAAACCGACAAACTGATTTTAAAATTTATTGGGAAACAGAAAATGACTTAGAATAGTCACAATTTTGAAAAAGGAGACTGGGGCTGGGGGACACACACTACTCAAATCCAAAAACCTATACATTGATTAGGACGGTGTAGTATCATTGTTAAGGGTAGAGATACAGATCAATGGAACACAATAGTGTTCAGGAATAGATCACACATGTAAAGTAAATTCATTTTCGACTAAGGTGCTAAGGTAATTTAACAGGTAAAGGACAATCTTTCCAACAAATTGTGCCTAAAAGTTTATAAAACAAAACAAATTAAAAAGAACCTAGACTCTTATCTCACACCCTATAAAAAAATTAACTCAGACCATAGACCAAAATGTATGGGCTAAAACTGTAAGACTTCTCAAAGAGAACCGGAGAAAATCTTTATCGCCTTAAATTAGACAAGGATCTCTTAGAATGCAAAAAGCATGAACCATAGAAAAAATGATAAATTTGATTTCATAAAAATTTAAAACTTCTGTTCTTCATAAGGTATAAAGAAAATGAAAAGAGAAGCCATAGGCTGGGAGAGAATAATTATAAAACAATACATGTGATAAAGGACTTATTTACAAAATAAATAAAGAACTTTTACAATTCAATAGTAAGATAACCCAATAAGAAAACTGGGTAAACTATTTGAACAGACACTTCATCAAAGGAGATATGTGAATAGTCAATAAGTATATGAAAAGATGCACAATATCATCAGTTATTCAGGAAATCTAGATTAAAACAGCCACAATGAAATACCATACCCACTAGAATGGTTACAATGCAAAAAGCATGAATGGCCAGCAGTACTGAACAATTAGAACTCTCAGATAACCCTGGTAGAATGCAAAATGGCACAGTCACTTTGGAAAACAGTTTGTTGGTTTCTTATAAAGTCAAAAACAGAGTTACCATATGAGCCAGGAATTCACCCCAGATGGGATTTCACCCAAGATAAATTAAAGTATGTGTCCACTTACACTAGTGCATGAATATTCATAGGTTCATTCTTATTAACCTCAAGCTGTAAACAACCCAAATGTCCAACAACTGGTGAATGAATAAAGAAATTGTGGTATATTCATATAATAAATACTACTGAATGACAAAAAGGAATAAACCAGTGGCACGCCCCAAAATGTATATGGATCTCAAAAGCATTATGCTGTGTGAAAGAAGCTAGACATAAAACACTATATAATACATGATTCCATTTACCTGACAGTCTACAGAAAATAAAACTACAGGGACAGAAAACAGGTCGTGGTTTCAGGGGCAGAGGTAGGAGGAGGGAACTAACCGCATCAAAGCGATAGGAAACTTTCTGGAGTAAGGGAAATCATCTCTCTCTAGATCACAGTGCCAGTTAGCTACACTATGTATGCATGTCTAAACTCATTGAACTGTACACTGAAAACAGGTGAATTTCACCATATGAAATTTAAAAAAAAATCAAAGTTGAGGTCTTAGGACCTTCTAGACAAATGCCAATTTAAAAAACATAAGCCAAGAGCAGTGGCTTACACCTGTAATCCCAATCCTCTGGGAGGCTGAAGTGGGATGATCACTTGATGCCAGCCAAGGTTTCAAGATCAGCCTGGGCAACATAATGAGACTCTGTCTCTACAAAGAATTTTTTTAAATTAGCTGGGCATGATGTGATGGTGCAGTCCTATAGTCCCAGCTACTTGAGAGGCTGACACAGGAGGATCATTTGAGCCCAGGAGTTCAAAGTTGCAGTGAGCTATGATCATGCCACTGCTTTCTAGCCTGGACAACAGAGTAAGGCCCTGTCTCAAAAATAAATACATAATAAATAAACCAAACAAATAAAATAAATTTAACACCTATTCCTTACATTTACTACCAACATACTAAATTAAACATGCTCCTCCCTTATTAAAGTGAAAATCACTGAATTTACACTCTTTCAGCTACATTGCCAATCAGTTTGCCCATTCTTTTACCCACTACTTTAGGGCCCTTCTCATCCTTTCCAATGTGTTTTTTTTTCTTTCTGTGTACAAATATTTACATAGAAAAAAATAAGTAGTCTGTTTGGGGGCGCTACCACAGAAGTTTTTAACATACATTTTATTGTATGCATGCAAATTATACTTCAATAATTGATTTAAAAATTTCAATAGCTTTAGGAGTACACATGGTTTTTGGTTACATGGATGTACTGTACATTGGTGAAAAAGTCTGGGCATTAAGTGTACTCATCACCCTCACTAGAGTACGCTGTACCCAATACGTGATTTTTCAACTCTCTCTCCCTTCCCTCTCCCTCTTCTGAGTCTCCAGTGACAATTAATGAATTCCACATGTCTTTGTAAACCATTAGCTTAGCTTTCACTTATTATATATGAGTATAAGATCATATTATATAAGCGAGAACATGCAATATTTGGTTTCCTGTTCCTGTGTTACTTAACTTAGGATGATGGTCTCCAATTCCATCCAAATATTGCAAAACATATTATTTCATTTCTCTTTATGGCTGAATAGTATTCCACAGTATACCACATTTTCACTATTCAATGATCAGTTGATGGGCATTTAGGTTGACTTCACATCTTTGCAACTGTGAAATGTGCTGCAATAAACATACAAGAGTGGGAATCTTTTTGTATAACAACTTCTTTTTCCTTTGTGCAGAAACCAAGAAGTGGAATTCCTAGATCAAATGGTAGATCTACTTTTAGTTATTTGAGAAATTTTTATACTAATTTTCATCCAAGTTATACTAATTTACACTTCCAACAATGTATAAGCGTTCCCTTTTCACTGCATCCATACCGATATCTATTGTTTTTTGACTTTTTAATGTGGCCGTTTTGAATAGTGTAAAGTGGCATCTCATTGTGGTTTTAATTTGCTTTTGCCTGATGATTAGTGATTCTGAGCATTTTTAAGTGTTTTTGGGTCACTGTATATCTTTTTTTGAGTGATGTCTGTTCATGTTGTTTGGATACTTTTTAAAGGGGCTATTTATTTTCCACTGATTTGTTCAAGTTCTTTGTAGACTCTGTTAATTTTTCTATGTGGCTATCATACTTTTTAAAGGGGCTATTTATTTTCCACTGATTTGTTCAAGTTCTTTGTAGACTCTGTTAATTTTTCTATGTGGCTATCCAATGTTCCCAGCACCATTTGTTGAATAGGGCGTCCTTTCCCAATGTATGTTTTTGTCTGCTTTGTTGAAGATCAGTTGGTTTTAGGTATTTGCGTTTACTTCTGGATTCTCTATTCTGTTCCATTAGTCCACGTGTCTGCTCTTGTACCACTACCATGCTGTTTTGGTTGCTATAGCCTTGTTATATAATTTGAAGTCAGGTACTGTGACGCCTCCAGTTTTATTCTTCTTGCTTAGGATTGCTTTGGCTATTTAGACTCTTTTTTGGTTCTATATAAACTTCAGTATTGATTTTTCTTCTTTTTTTTTTGAGTTGGAGTCTCACTCTGTCACCCAGACTGGAGTGTAGTGGCCGCTTCCGGCCACCGCAGCCTCGACCTGCTGGGCTCCGGCGATCCTTCCGCCTCAGCCTTCCAAGTAGCCGGAACTACAGGCACGCGCTACCATGCCCGGCTAATTTTTTGATTTATTGTAGAGATGAGGTCTCACCAAGTTGCCCAGGTGGGTCTCGAACCTGTGGGCTCAGGCAATCCACTCACCTCAGCCTCCCAAAGCGCGGAATTACAGGCTGAGCCACCAAGCCTGGCTAGGATTGATTTTTCTAATTCTGTGAAAATTGACACTGGTAACTTGACAGGGAGTGTGTTGAATCTGTAGATTCATGTAGGTAGCATGATCATTTTAACACCGCTGTTTCTTCCAATCCATGAGCATGGGATGTACTTCCATTTGTTTGTGTCTTCTATGATTTCTTTAATTGGTTTTATAGTTCTCCTTGTTGAGATCTTTCACCTCCTTGGTATTTTAATTTTTGACAGCTATTTTAAATTCAGTTGAGTTCTTGACTTAATTCTCAGTTTGGTTGTTATTGGAGTATAGCAGTGCCACTGATTTGTATGTGATTTTGTAACCTGAGACTTTACAGAACTTATGTATCAAGATTGGGAGTCTTTTGAAGGAGTCTTTAGGATTGTCTAGGTATAAGATCATATCATTGGTAAACAGAGATAGTTTGATTTCTTCTTTTCCAATTTGGACACCCTTTATTTCTCTCTTGCCTAATTGCTCTGGCTAGGACTTCCAGTACTATGTTGATGAGGAGTGGTAAAAGTAGGCATTCTTGCCTTGTTTCAGCTCCACGGGGGAATGCTTCCAACTTTTCCCCATTCAGTATGATGTTGAGTAATTGATTTTTTTAAAGATCATTTCCTAAAATTAATAATCAATTATATTTTTGCTCCGTATTATGAGTATTCACTAAGAACTCATCCTATTTTCCCATATAAAAAAACCCAAACCAAGCTGGCAAACAAGGTGAAAAGGGAAAGTAGGTGGGTAACTTGGGGGAAAAACCCCTAAGAGGAGGAACAAGCTGTGATCAGTTCATGGGAGTAAGTTCTACCTTAAGTGTGTGTCAGGGATCCCCTTTACCATTCCTCCTGGTTCTTTCTCACTGTGTCCAAGCGTGCTTCTAACTCTGCTCCCACCAAAATGTATACTCTATTTCACATTATCTAACAGCCTTGCTCTGCACTAAGAAATACACAGTGAGATTGATACACTCAGGCCCTATGCCATCATCATAATAGACCTGCATTCCATGAAGGGTCCTGGTGCCACTAAACCCCAAAGTGTTCAAGAGGGAGTTAGAAGCACCATTTCTGTGAGGAGCAAAGGCATTTTGTGACAAATAGACTCTTATCAAATAGACAAATAGAGCTCTTACAGTCATATACAAAAAAACTCCACTCACTCTACATAACAAATCAAAACGAATGGCAAAAGTTTTTGACATGCACATGAATCTAACATATATGAGTGAGTATATGTGAACAACAGAATAGAAGACATGAAATGGGACTTTTCTGGAAGTTAGGATGGTGTCAGTCATACAATAACCTCTAGCCTAGATGCTGATGTTCTGCCACCAAACTTAATGATTTAAATTCCACTGGAGACCACAATGCAAATCCATCATTATGAGGTTACTCAACTATCAGTTGTAAGCATTTAGTATTTTTCTTATACTGATAACTTGTTAATTAAGAGTCATATAATAAAACTGATTTGTTTGCTTGTTTTGGTTATGTTTTATGGGGGAGAGAGTTGTCTTTGGATTTTTTTTTTTTTTTTTGGATGAGAGAAAGATTTTCCCTCCTTTAAAGACAGGCTCTTGTGATACCATATAAATATTACTTCTAAACAAATAATCACTTTACACAAATAATATAATTGTGGCACTGAGAAATGTTGACCTAATGCTCCCATGCTCTTCAACACCTGAAGAACAATGTGGCATGTGCACTACCATGCATAGCCAACAGGAACTATGGGAACAGAGGAAGGAGAAAAGGCTTCACGGAAACAGTGCCATTTGAGCCTACCAATCTTAAAGACTACCAAGTACCTTAGTTGATTCAAACTAAATGGTGATTTAAAGGGAAGTTCTGTGCTTACTTAAATTCTCTTGGAAAAAAAAATACTATAAAGAGTAGGCATCCTTGATGCACTGTAATGTGATTTCAACTTTTAAACTGTAAGGAAAACTATATCCACTATTTTCAAGAGACACATTTTCTGAGCTAGCAGCTATTTTCAAGAGACACACTTTCTGAGCTAACAGCAACTACAGGCAGCTTGCTTTCTTCTGCCAGTAGGTTCTCACTTATTATTGCCCTTGCATTGTCAGAATGCAATACTTGAATATTTAAAACCTTTGATAGCTCTTAATTCTGTTAAAGAAAGAAAAACTTTGCTCCATAATTATAAAATATTTTCATTTTCAGATTTACAAGTACCAATTAGAACAGTCAATCCAATGAATCTTATTTCTACATCATCTATTTCCTTCTGATAATTTTCATATACACACCTGCCTTCAGCATTTGTCCACCTATGGACCATATTGGATACATTTTGGTACACGGACATTATACAAGATTAAAGAATACTGTTAGACATCCTTTTAGCAAAACAGATGGTCTAGATTCCTGTTGGAAGATACTCAGAAATTTTTTTCTACTGAATAACTAACTGTATGCTAATACCATATGTCATTTTTGTCCTTAGAAATATGCATTATTCTTGAATTTGAGAAAATTCCAGGCTATTATCTGACAATTCAATCAGAGACTTCACTTACAGAATCAATTTCACCATCATCTTTAGAGTCTACTGTGTGATCTATCTCTTTGCATGTAACTTCTGACTTGTCTAATGTTTGTGAATTGTTTTTCTCTGTCAGTTTTTTTCTGTTTGACATTATGGGTAGAGATTGAAAACTTCTGACTTTTTAACTATGTTTATTGGAACTAAATGTAGACTACAAAGATGGTTTCTTAGTCTTCTTTCATACCTACTGAGAAGACAATGCAATATTTGGGGTGATATAATAAGCAAATGAAAGGATGACACAGTGGTTATTACTGTAGTATCCTTCTAGGCAATCTCATTCTTATTATTTTATTTTATTTTTTGCATAGTTGGGAATACATGATGAGTTAACACTGAACCAATTCCTGGGGTGTTAAAATAGCAAATAGTTCAAGATACAGAAAAATAAGATCACTAATATTCTACAACGAGTTTTATAAAATGGTTCAATGGACTCATGGTAATTACAAGAGAGAATAAATTTTTTTCCTATTTTTAAAACATGTAAATTGTTTCTTTGTTCTTTAGAAGACCTCTAAAAAAATAATTCAGTTAAAAAATTATTAGTCCTCAGGAATAGTTAGAACTATTCATAAAAGAAACTAAAATTGGGTCCTGATGTTATACTGAGGGTTAAAATTCTTTACAAATTTTAAACAGCTGTATTATCTATACAATAGCTCATTGAGTTAATAAAAATTGCTATTTTAAGAGACGGTAGCCAAAAGGCAATGTTATTACTCCAAAGCTCCAAAGGATACACTGCCAACACAACTGCCTAAGCAAATACTTTCTCAAACTTCTCATTTTAACACTGCAGAAAGGTTAACCAAAATCATATGGTATCACCTAATTCTTATTTTAAGAAAATATTTCACTTTTAAAAAACCCATTATATTCAGTAACAGAAACTTCCAGCTTTTACCAACATGTTTATTTAACTTCTTTATTAAGTATATATAAACATGCTGTTTAAGCTTTCAACCACTTATACTATATCCTATATTTTTCTTTACTACCTCAGATAAATTAGAAGTTCAAAATTCATCAAACAAAATAAATTCTTTGTTTGGGTAATAAGACTCTGAACTCTAACAACTTCGAAATCTAAACTTAAATACTGTCCATTTTATATTTAGTGAATGTATTTTTCCCTAACTTCATGGGCGATTATAATGGAAAGAGAAGTTAGATTCAAAGAAGAAATAGAAAAAATTAAGGTTCTGGCCTTCTGAATAGGTGACCTATAAATAATGTCCCAAAACAATTTAAACCTGTGGCTACTTACTTGGATAAATAAGTAAAGTTACCAACGTGCAACATTCATCAATTCCCTAGTCAAATTTCCTTTTCATAACTGGGTTCCACAGTGGCTGTAGTGAGTGCTAGAGAACTGTCTTTGGCTGAATGAAAATAGTCAGACAAGGAGCAGTGAAGGAAGGAACACAAAGAGGAACAGTGAGGAAGGGGACAGGGCTGTAGAGGCTAGCTCTGTGGGGAGAAGGAGTATGACATACCAAAAAGGAGCTGGTATTTCTGAAAACAACATATTTAGTAACCAATAAATCTTGGTTATAAGTCAAAGTGTTAGAATTTATTCTACTTTTAAAACACTTTAATAAAAAAATACCTTATAGAGTTTAAAGTTATCAACTCGAAAAGCTAAATTATATTCATACTCAGATATTTTACAAGATATAGCCAAAAACTTTAAAACATGACAAAGTGAAATTTCAGAACCAAAAAGAAATACTTTACTGAATATCCCCAAATGACGAAGAATTCAAACATTCCCTTTAATGTTGGACACCCTGATAAAGAAAGATGCAGGTCATGGGATATGACATCACTTGAGTGTTAGACAGTCAGTCACTTGGCCAGAGAAGCAAAGAAGACCTTTCTTTCTTCCTTAGAGGTAAGTAGAGGGGAGGGAATATAATTTCTAAGTTAAAAGGTTTTCTGTGAGAGATCACTCAGTATTACAAACTCTAATTCCATACAGGTTGCTGTGAAGTTCATGATTTTGTTCTTCGAAACAAAGAACTAAGTATCACATGTTCTCACGCATAAGGATTGACAGTAGCAGGAAACTGTGGGGGAGGGGCGGAGGGGAGGTGGGATTGACAG
>CAUYQG010256772.1:0-19994 GCA_963574415.1 Tarsius wallacei
AGTATCACATGTTCTCACTCATATAGTGGACCTTGATCATCCAACGTACTACCACAAGAAAATGACTGACAGTGGTGGAAAACTATGGGGGGGGGGCAATGGGATTAATGGTGATAAATATCTGTCTGGGGATGGGGAGACACCTCTTATCAACAAGGGTGCCTGAATGAAGCATTTTTGTATGCCTAACCCCTAACTGTACCCCATAATACCATAATAAAAAAAAATTAAAAAAAAAAAAAGAAAAGTAAATGCAGGAGACACCCTTATGGAAATTGGAACTGGGAACCAATTCCTGGCCAAACCCCTAGTGCCCATGTCATAAGAGATAAGATAGACAAGTGGGACCTCATCAAACTGTCAAGCTTCGGTAAAGCAAAAGAAACCATCGAGAGAGCAGGGAGACAGCCCACAGAATGGGAAAAAATATTTGCCTACTGTATATCTGACAAAGGCTTAACATCCAGGATCTACAAGGAACTCAAACGTGCTGAAAGGAAAAAAAACCAAACAGCCCTATTAAAAAGTGGGCAAAATATATGAATAGACACTGCTCAAAAGAAAATATATGAGCAGTCAACAGATACATGAAAAAGTGCTCAGCCTCTCTAATCATCAAAGAAATGCAAATTAAAACTACGCTGAGATATCACCTAACTCCAGTCAGGATGGCCATCATCAATAACAAACAACAGATGGTGGAGAGGATGGGGCAGGGGAAGGGAACCCTCCTACATTGTTGATGGGAATGTAAACTAGTACAACTTCTATGTAAAACAGAGTACGGATTTCTAAAAGATCTAAAAGTTGACCTCCCATACCACCCAGCAATCCCCATTCTGGCAATTTACCCGGAGGAACTCAAATCATTCTACAAAAAGGATACCTGTGCACGCATGTTTGTTGCAGCACTATTCACAACAGCAAAAACATGAACCAACCATGCTGCCCATTGAAAGTAGACTGGATTTTTAAAATGTGGTACATATACATAATGGAATATTAAGCAGCCATAAAGAAGGACAAAATTTTGAACTTCATAGCAACTTGGATGGATTTAGAGCCTGTAATACTCAGTGATCTATCACAGAAACAAAGAACTGAGTACCACATGTTCTCTCAGACCCTGAATGATTATTATAATAATATAAGAAAGAGATTGGCAGTAGTGGAAAACTTCTAGGGAGGGGGGCGGCGGCGGGGGGGGGGGGCACACTTCATCAATAAGGGTACCTAACTGGTCATGGTGGCTCAAACTTGTAATCCCAGCACTTTGGAAGGCCGAGGTGAGGGGATTGTCTGAGCCCTTGGGTTTGAGAATGGCCTGGGCAAATTGGCAAGGCCTCATCTCTACAATAAATCAAAAAATTAGCTGGGCATGGTAGCACAGGTCTGTAGTTCCAGTTACTTGGAAGGCTGAGGCAGAAGGATTGCCGGAGCCCAGCAGGTTGACGCTGGGGTGGCCATGAGTGTGCCCCTGCACTCCAGCCTGGGTGACAGAGTGAGACTCCAACTCAAAAAAAAAAAAAAGCATACCTGATTTCAAACCAGGTGATGTGGGGACCAAAGCGAGGCCCAGACTTTACCTGTACAATGACCATTTGTATACCTAACCCTGAATTGTACCTTATGTCTTTAAAATAAAAATTAAAAAAAATCCTTTATACACTCAAACTGTCTGCTTTGAATCTTTTGTGAGATCTACGACAGCCACTCCACTTTGTAGTCTAGTTAAAATTCCACACTTTTACCACCAAGGCCTGGGTTCGATTCCCAGTCAGGGAACTAGTCCCTATTGGTTTTCTATTTCTGTGACTTTTGACTTTTCGGGGTACCCATTTGTTATTGATTCTTTTTTTTTTTCTTTTTATTCCTTGCCTTCTTCCATCTGAGGGGGCAAAGGACTTTTGAGCCTTTTTGTATAGACAGCTGATTGAGAAGCTGAGACAGAGAGAAAATGACCAGACAGAAATGCACGTTGTACCCCATTTTCAGCTTGTAAAACTTTATGTTCTTTGAGCTATCATTGGGATGGTTCTGGATCTTGTGGGGACTGCTTTGCAGCTCTTTGGAGATGTTTCATGTGTCCTTGGTTAAGTCATAACCTCGGTGGTGAGTCACTTAGGTGGGTACCTTTGGCTAAAAAGTTCAAAAGTCAGGATTATGTCTGTATGTTCCTGCTAAAATAAATTAATTTTGTTAATAGGCCATTTGAAAGAATTTTTTTAAAAAAATTGAGCTTTGTGGTCAAATATCAACATAATTAAAAGCTAATATTTGCCAGGCAAGGTGGCTCAAGCCTGTAATCACAGCACTTTGGGAGGCCTAGGCAAGAGGATTGCCTGAGCTCAGGAGTTTGAGACCAGCCTGGGTAACTTAGTGAGATCTTGTCTCTATAATATATCAAAAAATTAGCCGGGCATAGTAGCTTGCACCTGTAGTTCCAGCTACTTGGAAGGCTGAGGTGGAAGGATAGCCTGAGCCCAGCAGGTAGAGGCTGTGGTGGCCGTGAGCATGCCACTGCACTCCAACCCGGGCAACAGAGTGAGACTCAGCCTCAAAAAGGAGAAAACAAAAAAAGCTAATATTCAATTTATGTATGTTTGTATATATTCATTTATTTATTTATTTTAAAGGCAGAAAGGCTGTTTCTTTTTGGCTCTTGTTTCTGGGATTTTTTTTTTTTTTTTAGTCGATTGAAACCCTTTTAAAAATGTTTGATTCTCAATTCACTTACTTTCTTATTGGCATTATTTTTTCCCTGAAAAGTGTAATATTTTATTGGTCTTTCAGAAAGCCTTAGATCTCCCTAAACTAACTCCTCTAAGAATTGCTCTCCCATTCACTTCTCCTCCTTCCTCTTTGCCATTTTCAGTAGCACATGAAGGGCTCTTGAAGGGACTTCTAATGACTCTGAGATGCCCTGGAGAACAAAAAAGGCACCATTCATTCCCCTTTTGGGTATTCTGTCTGCCTTTTGGAGTCATAGGCAGATTCCTATCAGATTTAAAGATATGTTCTCTTATGCATTGTGTTACTTAATCTCCTTGGCTTTGGGGGGGTACCAGGATTACTTTGTGCTGTGAGGGAGAACTTGATCTTTGTGTGTATGATGGCTGCCAACTCACTGACAAGTTTTCCAGTTTTGTAGGTACCTGACAGTGGCTGCAATGAATAGTTACTGTTACATGGAGCTACTCATTTCCTTGCTCATTTACATTTTTTAAAAGGTGTGGCTTGAACACTTGGAAGCCATGGAAACACTCACCATCAAGAGATAAGACTCCTCTGGGGGATGGGCTGGTCACAGATTGAGCTTATTGGTGTTTGGTTTTCCTTGTAGCAAGGTGTACTGTGGAAACATTGTGCAACCTGGTTCCATGGCATTTCTCTCTTTTGCGGGACCTAGGATTCAGTATAAAAATGGGATCCTTAATGTCTAAGAATGTAGTGCTCTGCCTTCCAGCTGTGCCTGCTTTTCACATACTTAAGTATTAGTCCACAAATACTGCTAATTTTTTTTGGCCCTATTCATTAATGAGCTTCACATTGAGTTCAGTGGTTCAGTTAGAAAATGGAAAATAAAATATCTATCTAAATAGATTGGGCTCCAAATTATGAATTTCTGGAATTATTTTGAAAGGCTTCTGAAGTTCCTCTAGATTAATTTGTGTGTTTCCTTGTAAAATCCTTCAGTGAGTTCCTATGATTTTTTGGTTTTATCTTGGCATTCATTTGTAATGATCTCTAATTAACATACCCAAATTCCTTCTTGATAAACTTTCTTTTCTTTCTCTGTGATTTGAGATATAAATTTGCTACCCTGTTTTCTCTAAAACTTGGTAAAGGCTTCAGCTGTGTGGGATAAGTAGACTTCAACTTGTTCCATTAATCCAATTGTCCTGTTAAACTAGTGAGTTTTACTGGTCCCATGGCTAAAATTTTATAATCAAAGCTGTAAGATTCTTATTTGTGTCTGTATTTTTTTTGTATTCATGTGTGTACATGCCACTATATATTATCTACCTGGTACCAAATTATAAATAAATGAATACTAGTCATTTAAATTAATAAACCCAAGTGCTTTTCAAGTTCATGTGATTTTAACAACCTTTGATAAATAATACTAGTTTTTAAATTGCTGGTAAAACAAAATAGAAATGTCTTCAGAATTTAGATACTTTTGCCTGGGTCTATTGGTTACACAGGTTTATACTGTCTCTACTACATATTTTATTAAAGTCCTCAAGTTGTTGCTTTTGCGATTTTGTTTATATTTACTTGTCTGTGAGTTTATGTTTTTGGTTTTGAGTTTTTAGATATTGGGGACTAAACAAGTGGCCAGAGTGAGGCCTGGGCCTCATCTCCCCTGGCTCAGTTAAGCCTCTTGGCCGTGCTGGGAGGGGTTAGATCCTCCAGGCATTGTTTTCAAAGCTCTATCCTTTGTCCTGGGCTCTTCACCTGGAACATCCCAATTAAAATCGCTGGCCTCTTAGGTTTTTCACAAAAAAATTAGGGTTACTAAGAATTAACGCTGTAATTTTTTTTTTTTTTTGAGTTGGAGTCTCACTTTGCCACCTAGGTTGGAGTGCAGTGGCATGCTCATGGCCACCGCAGCCTTGACCTGCTGGACTCAAGCAGTCCTTCCACTTCAGCCTTCCAAGTAGCTGAAACTACAGGCATGCACCACCAAGTCCAGCTAATTTTCTGATTTATTGTAGAGACGAGGTCTTGCTATGTTGTTCAGGCTGGTCTTGAACACCTAGGCTTGGGCAATCCTCTTACCTCTGCCTCCCCAAAATGCTGGGATTACAGGTGTGAGCCACTTTGCCTGGCTAATATTGTAATTAAAACTACTAGATATTGCACAGTGAACACTCAAATGTGTTTTATAGTTCCCTTGGTTTTGACCCTGTGCTATAGCAATGCCTGTTATTTTCTGCATTGAAAGGAGTTTTTATCCTTTTAATGTATTCAGAAAGCCAGTGCATTATAAAAAAAAAAAAGAAAAAATAAACTATTAGATATAAGAGAAATACTTCTGTATGCAAAGTGCACAACAAAAGTAGGATGTGTTTTTGGTAAAGAAGGCTATAAGGAAGGTGTGGAAATGGCTTTAATTAAAAGAAAAGTAATTTTTTCCAGTTTAGAGATTATTTAAAAGGGCTTTTTAAAATTTATTTTAGTATTGTGAAATGTGCATGGTGGCATGTACTTGTTCCAGCTATTCAGGAGGATGAAGCAGGAGGAGTGCTTGAGCCTGGGAGTTTGAAGCTACAGTAAGCTATGATTGTACCACTGCTTTCCAGCTGGGATGACAGAGTAAGAGCATATTTCTTAAAAAAAAAATTGCAAGATGTGATATACAAAATGGCATCACTTTGGTTTAGAGCTCTAAAATGGAGTTGGGAAGCCATTTTAAGAAGGACTCCCTGCACAACCTGCAACCTTGCAAACAAAACAAAATAAAACCCAGGAACTGGCCTTGAACTTTTGTACTGGGCCAAATTGTCAAGACCATAACATTCTGAAAATGGCTGAATTTCCCCAGTGCTGCTACTCCTGAGCAGCAACAGCCAACAAACTATGGACTCATGTGCTAAGCTATTCATTTCCATCAATGATAATTCTTTTATTTTTGAAGTCTTTCCTTTTCTTTTTCTTTGACAGGGTATTGCTCTTACAATCAGGCTGTAGTGCAGTGATGTGATCATCACTCACTGCAGCCTTGAACTCTTGGGCTAAAGGGATCTTCCTGCCTCGGCCTTCTGAGTAGCTAGGACTACATTAATATACCACTATGACTGGCTAATTTTAAAAACTTTTTTGTAAAGATGGGGTCTTGCTATTTTGTCCAGGATGGTCTAGAACTCTGGACCTCAAGCAATCCTCCCCCCTCATCATTCCAAAATGCTGGGGTTACAAGCATGAGCCATTAAGCCTGGCCCATGACTTATAATTCTTTCAAAACAACTTGTGTAATTACATTCAGCATCCTTTAAAAAAATCTCTACTCCTTCCATTCAGTTATTTGGAAGACAATATGGTGTCTAGTTTAATCTGTGTCTCCCACAACTAGAATTCCTAAGACCCCAATAGACAACTTTTCTTACTGCAGTTTGGTTTTTTGCCTCTTCTTGGATATACGGATATATGATTTTTGCATCAATTCAATACGTCAAATGTGTTTTCGTATCTACCATATCCATAACCTACTATATCCATAATGGTAGCTGGGTCTGGCATATCCTCATTCTAGATGAGAAATCTAACCACAGAAAGGTTATTTGCATTGGCTGAGGATGTAAGTGAACCTGTACCCAGTTTTCTGGGTCTGTCTTAGTTTTGATTTTCCTGTTACATTTTGCCTGTCTCCATTCTGAACAGGGAGAGGGTGTGGATACTTTATGAGTGCTTGTAATATACTGTCTCCATCACTAGCCATATAACACATTTGTCCTCAGAAGTTCATTGAGGTAAGAGATACTATAATATTTCCAAATACAAAATGGAAAGGAAATAGGTAGCTTGCTAAGGACATATGTACTAAGTAGTGGTGGTAGAATTTGAATCTTGATTATGCTTTATTACTTTTGTAGTTGTCACCCAAATATCCCAGAAGGGAGAATTAGGCCAAACTAAAAATGCGGAATTTCTCAGCTCCACTTACCAAAGGCATTAAAAATATATCTCTTAGGCTGAGTGGGCTGGCATACACCTGCAGTCCCGGCTACTTGGGAGGCTGAGGCAGGAGGATTGTTTGAGCCCAGGAGTTCAAGGCTGTAGAGCACTATAATTATACCTGTGAATAGACACTGCACTCTAGGCTGGGCAAGACTCTCTCTAAAACAAAAACAAAAAGCAACAACTACAAAAACAAATGATGGTCATAAGCCATAAAGAATTACAGTTAATACATAATGTTCATTCTCAAAGATGTCCAAGTTTGTTATGCCTCCAGAGATAATTCATGGTTTGAAGTGGATTTTTATTATTGTTGGGGCTCAGAAAACAGTACTCCAAAGACTGGTGCTTTGACATGCTGAGAAGCCTAAGAAGCTACCTCAGAATCAAGGTCCTTCTAAACTTGTCCTGTTCTCCCTCTACCTCCACTTCTGAGTGCAAGGAGGTACTCTCTGTGGACTTTCCTTAACTGATCAAGAAAGCTTATTTCCAAAAGAAACACAATTGCCTCCTATGCTCTCCTTGAAATCTCATTATCTATGGCAGAAAAGACAGCAATGCAACCAAACCTGGACGGACTTTTTAAAAAGATAATGCCTGACACTTGGGCTCATTCAAATTCCAAAGACAATCATTTATAAGTTAATTTTTGCCTCCTGGGTCCATTCATTCTCCATAATAATCACTTATTGCCCCTCAAAAGAATTATCTACATTTGCCATGTCTCCCTTACCCTATGAAGAAAGAATATTGAAGAAGAATATTGAAGTTTCTGTACTGCACTGGGTTACTGGGTAACCATTCTCCTGCAATTCCCCCATTCTATGCACATCAAAATAAAATCTGCGTACATTTATCCTATTAATTTGCCTTTTGTCAGTTGATTTTCAGTGAACCTTCAGAGAGAGAAGAGCAGGTTTTTCCTTGGCCCAAGGATTATAAATAAATTCTCTTTGGTACAAATATACAGTTAAAAGAAATAAGAGTTAGTGTTCCATAGATCAGTAGGATAACTATAGTTAAAAATAATCTATTGTACATTTCAAAACAGCTAGAGGAGAATAATATGAATGTTTCTAGTGTAGACCGGAAAGGAAGAAGCTATGACAAAGTCAATGTAAGCAGAGAGTTTCTTTCTTTCTTTCTCTTTCTTTCTTCCTCCCTCCCTCCCTCCCTCCCTCCTTTCTTTCTTTCTTTCTTTCTTTCTTTTTCTTTCGAGTTGGAATCTCACTCTTGTCACCCAGGCTGGGAGAGTTTATTTCAACCAAGCTTAAGGATGGCAACCAGAAGCATAGATTCAAGTTGCCCTGAATCCACATTTTGATAAGCAGCAGCTAGACGTAGGGTTTTAAAGGCAAAGAAGAGGCAGTTCTTAAGTTGCTTATTAAGAGTTTACTTTAATGTAATAAGCTATTGATTGGCCATACGTTGTTCTTTGTATCATAAATTCTAGGAACATAAAGATAATAGGTGAGGCACAGTCAGGAACAACATGACTTTATACATTTTCCTCCAGGGATACGCGGTAGGGGGGTAGGAGGTGGGGATGACTGAAGTCCCATGCTCATGTCTCTCTGGGCATGCTCTCTGCACACACCTCAGACTGCTCTGAACTATTTTTATTTTCTCACTATAAAAATAAATATTTATAAAACTGTATATGTAAAATGAATATAGGGACACGGGGTAAAAACTGTGGAAGAGACCCAAGCCCTGCAAAGTTGTAGCTATGGTTAAAAATTAACAAACCTATTGTTTCTAAGTTTGCTTTCCACCTTGCATGACTGTTTGCACAGTCACTTCAATAGAAAGCAACTGATTATCTTCACGTCCTGACCCTTGGAGAAGGGGAAAGTTGCCTGTGAGGTTGATAAAACATATTTTCCCTTAAACAATGAGCCTGTAGTCACACAGATATCCTTGATGTTATCCCGAGGTTTGACCAGCCTAAAGGCATGAGCAGCTTTAATCTCTGGGGAATCAACCTGCCACATATCTTTCTGCTAAGCTACCTCTATAATGGCGTACTGCTCAGGGGTCAGTAGCCGATGGTGATGGGGCTTGCTTTATAGCCTTTCTATTGCAAAGCCTAAGAATGATGCTCAAGATGTTTTTTAGAATTTGCACTCTTATGGACTCGTGACCCAACTCAGACCCGGGTTACATACCAAGGAGTTAATTCTACCAATCTTGTGGCCCACTCAGGCCTCCTCCTAAAAACTGGCTCCACACATGAAGCCCCTATGACGTCATCCCTAATAAATCAGCAGCACCTGTTCCCTAGTCCCTTGCCTTTTAAAGTATTCTTTAAAAAAATGATAGCCTACAATTCCTGGGGAGATAGATTTGAGAAATATCTCCTGTCCTACTACTTTGTGGCCTTGAGCTTGCTAAACCCTTTCTCTATGGCAACAACTGCTGACAGTGTTTTGGCTTTTCTGTGCAGCAGGCATAAGAACTTGGTGAAGCTGTAACAAATTTGGGGTCTCATCTGGGATTGCCCCCATGCTTGGCATTTGCCTGCAGGTCAGCAGTCCTTTGCAAGTGTGAAAGATCCAGAGGTGAGCCCATGTGGCTGGTCAGCTCACTTGAAAGGAGGGCCACCTCTGGCACTACCTCTGCTGATGTGGCACAGTCAACCCACAGTGCCCTATTAAGTTGCACCAGATAAACAGTATCTGGATTTTGGATATGGAAGGCATCTTTTAGGGAATATTCAAAGTGCTACCAACACGCTTTTCCTTCTGATTTGGCAGCCTTTCTGAAGACATTTGTGGTTCCTTTGTGACACTTGGCTGGCTCTCCCTGCATTACAGGAAGGGTCTTGGTTTGAGGAAGATTTCTCCCCAACTGGATGGAGAATAGGGGGCTTATCTGGAAGAATACTCGGATCATCAGGTCGTTTGGAAGGGCTTTTGTTGTCTTTGGTTTATGTGTATATGTGTCTGGCCAGTCACATTTGGTGAGCTCTGCAGGAGCTGCTCTAACTCAGGGTTATTGTCTGCTCCTCAATCTTGCCCAGGCACCACCTGAATTCCTGGTTGGTGGTCATCCCTCCCCGCCTTGAGTGGATCAAACATGGCAGGGGCCAGTGGGGGCAAGTTTGGGACTTGCCAGGTCAGTATCTTGGCACTGAGCAAGGTGACCAACGTCTATGTTTTGATGTGTGTCTAAGGCTTTTTGTTCAAACTGTTTTGTCGGTCTGTGTGTTCTGTATGTGAATGTGTACACATGCAATAACCACTTCACCTTGACTGTGGCTTCCTCTTGTGCCCCTGTGCCCCCAAATTCATACCCTATTATACCTACTAAGGGATGACTAGAGGCTCTCTAACCCCTCCCCCATAAAATTTTCCAAAGACCTTCTTGGGTATCCTCACGTTTGACCCCACCAAAGGTAAGGGGGAATGCTTGGGAAACCCTTGGCTGTATTCATCCAATACTGCCAGATCAATGGAACTGTTATAGACCATTCATTTGGCTACTCCCTTAGAACTCTCTCTTTTGATATCATTGACCTTGAGTCACCCCTCATATTCCAGTTTCAGTGGCTATGGGGACTGACCAGGCTTATTCAGCTTAAACTTGGATACATGAGCTGCCCCCAGCCGTCCCCACTCCCCATCCCCTCTGTTGCTTCAGCTTTTTTTTTTTTTGTGACAGCAAAAGCATTTCTATACTGGGACTGAGAAACTCTGTACAACAGCAGTGGGAACGCATGTTGTGTTCCAAAATCCAGCTGAGACCCACTTTGGGAGGATTGTTGTGGGCAGGTGAGGAAGTGCCTTGACCTATCTTGTATGGCTACACCTGTGCTTATTGTGCTGGGTTTTTTTCTTACTGTGGGGAAGCTGCCAAGTTCCTCCTTTGGCATACTGGGCTTCCTGTTAGGACAAGAGAATTGAAAATTTGATTGGTTTTGATTTACTAGGTTGAGTGTCCCTACAAACCACTGGAGACTCCCTCTTAGGAACTGGAGACAATTTGAAACAGGAATTCTTTAGTATGGTGAACCAGACATTGGCCATACTGGAGGAGAAGCCTGCTGAGGTGTCTCTTCAAGTATTGGAAATTCTTTGGGTATTACTCACTGACCCTCAGTCAGTTAGTTTTCCTTTGTGATAATGTTTGCTCCTAATATTCATTGGGAACCAGGAGTTCAATGGCTTAGGGATACATTTCTTGATTATAACACAATTCTCCAATTAGAGTCATTCCGTAAAAGGGAAGAAAAATGGGATAGGACCTCCCATGTGCAGTGTTTTATTTTACTTTGGCAAAATAAGTCAGTGCAGAAAAGAGGCAAAGTTATGGTTCCACAGATTAACAATGAGCAAAAGCCTGTGCTACCTGAATCACAGACAAAGGATGATGATTCTTTGATCACTCGATTAAATGAACTGTAAGCCCCCCATCCTTATGGAAGGGCTGGAGTTGCACTACTGGCACCTGAGCCTGGATCACCATCTCTTCAGGGTCAGGAGCCAGGAGAAACAGAAATGATCTTCCCCTCCCAGGGGACTCAGTTTGGCTTGGGCACCACTCTAGTTCCAAGGGGGCAATTTCCAGCGGATACCTATAGGGAGCATGCGATGGCATCACAGTCAGCCTATGGGACGTATCTGGGTCCATTCTCTGTTGTTCATCTCCTATTTCTTTAATTGGAAAAACAATGTTAGGTCTCAGAATTGTTAGGTCAGTGGGCCAGTGTGCTGAGCCAGTGCTGTGGGTAAGATGCAAAGAATTCCACAGAAATTAGATTGGAAAACGTATTTCATTTAGAAAGTAGATTAGAGAGAGAGAGAAGATTCACCTTCCAAACTTAGGGAAGGGATCAAAGCTTTGTAAAGAAAAAGTGTGGCCCGGACTGCTTGAGGTTGAATGCTTTTTAAACCTTTCCTTTAGTGGGGGTAGGTCGTTAAGGTAATTTGGTAGTGGTCTGTTTTATGTCATCATGAAGAGGGTAGGTAGCACAGGGACTGTTGCCATGGTGATAGGGTCATGTAGGTCATGAAGGGCTGCTTTATGGCTGGAAAACAATTACTTGAAATAGCAAAGTAATCAGTCCTGGAGTCCTGGGGTGGGGGGTGGGGTGGGGGGGGTGGGGGGTTTGCAGGACAATTATCAACAGCTGCAAATATCAACAGCTAATTGGCTAATGATTAGAGGGCAAATTAAAGTGAACTCTTAAAAAAATGGCAAAGCTAAGTAGTGTTAGAATGATTGCTCTTTGGCAATATCAAACCCATTTTGGTCTTTTGTCCTTTCAAACAATATGTCCACATGTTAGGATGATTCAAGGAGAATGAAAAACCTGTTTTCCTCAATATTTTCCTCTGAACACTTGAGCAGATGTTCAGAGTCTGCTTAATACTTTATTGACCTCCGAGAAGTGGAGAATGGTTCTAGGTAAGGCTAGGGAAGAGGCTGAACACATGTATGCTGACTCTCTTGGTAACTCAGTAAGGATGGGTGCTCAGGTCATGGTGTCCACCTTGGACCTGGATGGAATGTGAATAATGCAGACAGACCTAAGCTTGAGTTATGAGCACTGCATCCTAGCGAGCCTCCACAGAGGAGTACCAAAACAGAGGGGTCTTAATAAGGTTCAGGAAGTTAGGCAGAAGCCTAAGGTGATCTCCTTGTCATTCTTAGAACAGATTTTTGAAGTCTATAGGTAGTACATAGACATTGATCAGGAAGCACCAGCAAATTCCCAAATGATGAATATGAGTCTCATCAGCCACAGTGTTCCTGACATTTGGAGGAAGTTGGAAAAAACAGATGGTGCTAGGAATGTGTATGTCACAATTAGTGGAGATAGCTTTTAGGGTGTTCACTAGTCAAGATGAAGTGATGGAAAAGAAGGAACAACAGATAATGAGACAGCAGGTCAACCTTCTGGAGTTCACACTAAGTCAGGGACTCCCAGAACCACAGTATGGATCTTCTTCAGGTGCTCTGCCCAATCCTCCAATTCCAGGTCCCAGGCCCCCAATAAAGGGGGACATTCCACAGTAGGTCCCAACCAGTGTGTCCACTGAAAACAGGAAGGGCACTGGAAAAGAGAATGCCCATGCATTGAAAAGGCTTATGCAGGGAAAAATACTCTCCCTGTTCACCAGATGCTGGAACTAGCTGGGAGGTCAGGGGCTAAAGATATAAAAAATGGGACCAGGAATGAGAGGGCCCAGAGGTTCCTCTCGACCCAAGCAAAACCCTTCATATTTCTCACATGGAACTCCAGGTCACCATGATATCGGGATATCAACTTTTGAACTTTCTGGTAGATACTGGAGCTAAACTCCCTTCAAAGACTGCAAAAGTGACTGGCTTCTTGGGAGAAACTTTGATGAGACCATTCCTTCAACCTCTAGAATGTCAATTAGGTCAAATTCACCTGAAGCACATCTTCTTGTATATGCCTGACTGTCCCATCCCTTTTGCAGGGACATGATCTCTTAACTAACTAAATGCTAAAGTTACCTTCAGTCCAGGATGACTAAAATATCACAGCACCTCCAGAACAAGCCTGTGACTTGCAGGCTACATTGTTGCAGCCAGAAGCCCCTGAACTTGCTCTCATTCCTGGAGAAACGCTTTGAGAGGTGAGTCCTGAAGCATGGGCTGATGGGAGACCAGGAGGAGCCAAAACAGTTATCCCAGTACAAGCTAAGGACCGAACAGAAACACCCTGCTCCATTTAAGACAGTACCCATTGAGGGAACAATCACAATGGGAAATCTGTCCCCTGCTATTCACTTTCCTTCTGTTTGGATTCATTAGACCTTGTAGGTCCCTGTATGACACATCTATTCTGCCAGTTCAGAAGCCTGGGACTAAGGAATATACAGGTTTGTTCAGGACTTGAGAGCTATTAATCACCCTGTAGAAGATACCCACCCAATGATCTCCAGTCCTCACACGTAATTTACAGCCCTGATAAGCAAACTTTCCTGGTTCATGGTCCTAGATTTTAAAAAAAAAAAAGCTTCTTCTGCATCTCCCTGAGCCCAGAGTCACAGGAACTGTTTGCTTTTGAATGGAAAGACCTAGATACTAAAGTAAAGCAACGATATCATTGGACAGTTCTCCCTCAAGGGTTTAAAAACTCCCCTACTAGGTAGGCCAGTTGCAGTGGCTCACGCCGGTAACCCCAAGCACTTTGGGATGTGGGAGGTGGAGGATTGCCTGAATCCAAGGGTTCAAGACCAGTCTGGGCAAGTTGGTGAGACCTCATCTCTCTACCATAAATAAAAAAATTAGCCAGGCATGATGGCCTGTACCTGTAGTTCCAGCTATTTGGAAAGCTGAGGTGAAAGGAACGAAGCTGCCGTAGGTGTGAGCATGCCACTGCACTCCAGCCTGGGCCACAGAGACTCCGACTCAACCAAACAAACAAAAAAACCAAAATTCCCCTATTGTCTTTGGAGAAATTCTTGCTAAAGATCTCTGAGACCTCCAATTAAAGGACAGTACTCTACTGCAATATGTTGGTGACAATTAATTGCCAGCACCACAAAGGAAGCATCTGATCAGAACACTGTATTAACTCTACACTTTCTGGCTGAGCAAGGGTACAAGGTATCTAAAAAAAAAAAAAGAAAGAAAAGAAAGAAAGAAAAGACTCAAGTATCACAGCCTTCAGTTAAATATCTTTGAGTTTTTTCAGGGGCAGAGGAATCTGTTACCTGACTGGAGAGATGCCCTGGCCAGAGGAGCAAGGACCAACACATGGTGGCAGCTGTGGGGCTTCTTAGGTGTGGCTGAATTTTGCCAGATACGGATTCGTAATTTTGAACTTAACACTAAGCTCCTATAAAATGCCTTGAGGGGAGGAGATAATGAATGCTTAGAATGGACAGGGGACTGTCAAAAGGCTTTCTTAATCAAGAAGGACAGGGTGCAGTAACTCACGTTTGTAATCCCAGTACTTTGGGAGGCCGAGGCAGGAGGATTGCTTAAGCACGAGAGTTGAGACCAGCCTGGGAAACATAACAAGATCTTGTCTCTAAAAAAATTAACTGGGTGTGGTCCCAGCTACTAGGGAAGGATTGCCCAAGCCCAGGAGGCCGAGGCAGCAGTGAGCCATGATCATGCCACTGTACTTCAGCCTGGGTGACAGTGTGACCCTAACTCAAAAAAAAAAAAAAAACCCAAAAAACAAGTTGGGTGCAGTGGCTCAAGCCTGTAATCCTAGTACCTTGGGAGGTTGAGGCAAGAGGATTGCACCTGTGGTTCCAGCTACTTGGAATGCTGAGGCAGAAGGAGCAACTGAGCCCAGCATGTCAAGGCTGCAGTGGCTGTGAGCGTGCCACTGCACTCCAGCCTGGGTGACAGAGTGAGAATCCAACTCAAAAAAAAAAAAGAGAGAAACTGTTGGCCGCCCTGCTGATAAATACAGTTTTTACTTCTCTAAAGAAGTATAGATTTGTGGTGAGTTTGGCATATTAGTTGCTGGAATTCATAGAAAATATTATGAGGTATCACCTCCTTTGTTGAAAAATTAGGTTTGGTGGGGTAATGCTAGTAAAAATGTTTTGAATTGTGGAGAATGTTATGTTTAGAAATATACAAGAGAAGCCATAATGCATTTTATTAGAAATAAAAGCCATTTATACCAGAATACCCAAATTATGCTGGTTTTATTTGACTGGTAGAAAATACTTGTTTCCCTTTTCACATGATGGTACTAAAAACAACACTCTATTCCATTTTCACATTAATTATCCTCTGTATTCGTTTGCAAGGGCTGTCAAGACAACCACCACAAGTCTGGAGGCCAGAAGTCTAAGATGGTATCTGAAGAACTGGCTTCTACTGAAGCCTCCTCCTTGGTTTGCAGATGGCTGCCTTTATACTGTGTCCTCTTTCCTTTGTGCCTGCACAAGTCTGGCTTCTAACATCTCCTTATAAGAAGACCAGTCATATTGGATTAGTTCACACCCTTAGGACATCAGTTTACCTTAATTATCTCATTAAATATCCAAACTCCAAATACAGTCATATTCTGAAGTTTTACTTCAACATATGAAATTTGAGCAGTGGGGCACAATTCAGCCATTGCATATTCTTTGTACCTTTGTAACTTTTCTCGAATGGTATTTTAAAATGTTGGTTCTATATAATGTTCTTTTTTTTTTGCAACATGCTCAAAGTATTTGTATTGAATCAAGATCATTTTTTGGCTTCCAAAACAGAAAACATACAACTTTATTATTCAGTGTTTATATAAATGGTTGCCTATAATGTAATCAGTAGACTCTAGGGGAAAAGTAAATGAAGGTTATATTGGGAAAGATGAGTGGGAGGCATTGAGCTGCACTGAGGAATAAACATTATTTCTTTTTTTTTTTTTTTTTGAGTTGGAGTCTCACTCTTGTTACCCAGGCTGGAGTGCAGTGGCATACTCACACCACCGCAGCCTCGACCTGCTGGGCTTAGGCGATCCTTCCATCTCAGCCTCCCAAGTAGCTGGAACTACAGTAAACATTATTTCTAAGAAAGCTGGATCAATCTTGCCCTCCCATCAAGAAAAGGTGGTCTCCTGTTCAGACAGTATCCGAAGAAAGTTTCAAAGATTGTCCACCCTGCCTCCAAACCTACTGATTGTTAAAGCTTTGGGTTTCCCTATTATTTGACAACATAAAAGGGCCATACTTAAAAAAATTTCCAGAGATCAAGTCTGCTTTATCTCCTCAACTGGGTTAGAAACTTATTTTTTAAGTAACATACTATCTACGCATGCATTTTTGTTGGAGCTTCTCAATTGGTATGGGGGTTAATGGTGTGCTGAGATGTTGTAACTGCTCAAGTATGCCTTTTATTTTATCCTAACAAAAGACTTCTGTTGTCGGGATATGCACACATATCCCGACAACAGAAGTTTTTTGCTAGACTAAAATTTCTAGAATGGTGATAAAGATTTGGAAGTGTGCAGTACATTGGTTGTATTTGAATATCTGGGTGAAATGCACAGGGAGTGAAGGTGAATAAGTAGGAAGGAAGCTTAGGACCATAACCTGGATAAAATGAACATTTAAGAGGAAAATTTGGGAAAAGAAGCCTGTAAAAGACAGAGTGGTAGGAAAATGTGTTGGCCTAGTATGTGGGAGACAAATTTTAGTGATATGAGGACTAAAATTTCCTGTGCCATTTAAGCAGCATGTAGTCCATTCCTGTCCTCAGTGAGGGTGGAGAAGTAGGGACAATGGTAACAAGATCTGGATTTACAGTGATTAAGGAGTGGGAGGTGGAAAAGACTGTTTATGGCTCTTAAAAAAAGAGCTCTAGCCAGGCACAGTGGCTCATACCTGTAATCCCAGTACTTTGGGAGGCTGAGGCGGGAGTATTGCTTGAGCCCAGGATTTCAGGACCAGCTTAGGTAACATAGCGACACCTCATTTCCACACACAAAAATAAAAAAATTAGCTCGGCATGGTGGCATGCGCCTGAAGTCCTAGCTATTCAGAAGGCTGCGGCAGAAGGATCACCTGAGCCCAGGAGGTGGAGGCTGCATTGAGCCATGATCATGCCACTGCACTCCAGTCTGGGAAACAGTGAGAGCCCAACTCAAAAAGAAAAAAATAACTTAGCTGTGGAGGGAAGCACGGAGAATGACGATTGGGAAAATGTAGGGTAAAAGGAAGTAACAAATAGTGCTTCTTACATTTCCTGATACAGTATGGCAAACACTGTTAGCTGCCTGTGCAATAAATATCTACTCTCACTTCTAGCATCCAAATTTACCCTAAGTGGCAGCATGCCCAGCTAAAAGACAAGAGCTCTCATGCTTCCTTTCTGCTGTCAATAATCAATGTGATAAAAACTAAAGTTTTATGGGCTTCTAGTAAAACTCCTTAAGATCAAGACAGATGACAGGGAAGTTGCTGTGTGCTTTAATTTACCCTTCCCCCCAATTCCTGCTTGGAACAGGCATCTTAGACCCATGCAACAACTTGAAGATGGAAGCCAGTGCTAAGCGTGTTGCAATAGAAAGAGAAAGGTAGTTTAGGTCCTTCCTGATAGCAAGGAGTGACCGGAACAGTCTTTTGAATTTATTATTATAAGATAAATGCTTACCTCTAAGAGAAAAATACCACTCCTCCTAACTATTATCCTGTCTTTCCTTTGTCACACACAAAGAAAGAATAGTCCTTGTTTGCCTAATTCACTTTCAATCTGCCCAACCATCACCCCCACACTTCCTGTGGCTTTCTGCTCTCGCCACTTTCTCCAACCAATGACTTCCTAATCGCAAGACTCTCTTCTCCCCCAGTTTTACTCAGTTTTACTCATTAGGTGTCCTTGAGCACACATCCTGTGTGACTCTTCCGCCTCTCAGGGTCCATACTGTGTCCTCCTCCCTCTCTCTCTCCTCGATCAGCTCCTTTCCCCAAATGGCTTCAGGCCAAAGGAAGGGCAGAGACCAGGAGCTCAGAGGAGCAGCGAGACCCTGTCCTACATCCACAAACCCAAAGGGAGGATCAGTCCGGGAGAACAAGGATAGGAGGACAGGGAATCTCTGCAAGAGGTGTCCACATGCCACCAGGATTGGAGGAACGTCCAGGAAGGAGGATTAAGGCCTCACCCAGCCCACAGTGCACAGAGCTGCAGCAAGTCGCCCTTCCTGAGCAGACTAGGGCTTCTTCCGGTGCGTCGGGATGGGGCAATTGCACGTGGCGCATGCGCGGGGTGGAGCCTGCGTCGTGGGCAGCACGTATCAGCCTCAGGCGCCTATAAAAGCTGCAGCCCGGTACACAGTCTACCAAAGATGCGCCAAGTCACAGGAATCTCCCGGGAGGAGGTGGGTGTCGTGCTGGGCAGACACCGGCGGGGGGGGGGGGGGAGCAGGAGAGGTGGGGATGAACTTTCTGGGCCCAAGGGTTGATACTCCTGGCCTGGGGAAGGGTTCGGCCTGGGGAGAAGGCAAGGTGGGTAGGCAAGAGAGGCCGAGGACGCGGGTGAGGCAGTCAGGCCAGTGTGGCGGTCCCCTCGTGTCTGGGGCCCAAGAGCCGGTTCTCTGGGGTGCCTGGAAGACCTGGGTCTTTCCAGACGCCTCCGCTCCAGGAGCGGACACTTGACCTTGCAACGCCGCTGCAACCCGGAGCCGTTGGGGGCTGTGCCTCTGCGCCTTCATGCAGCTGCTTTGTGTGGCCTGAGGGCGGTGCTGTCGCCAGGATCCCAGGCAAGTGGCCCAGAAGCTCTGAAAGCCGCGCCTGGGCCTGGAGTTCTGGAGGGGCCTAGGATGCCTTTTGTACCTTGGCGGCGGCTTACAGAGCGGAGTGCAACTGCCCTTCTAACTATGAGAACCTGCCTTTCAGCCTGGATCATGAACTCCTCTTGGGGAAGTTGCGCACGTTTTGTGGGCAGCAACACCCTAGTCCACTGCGTGGGGGCTGTGGCCCGGAGTCCTCTCCTGGGTCGTGGCAGCAGAATCCCGTCTATGAGCACCTCTGTGTTCCTGGAACAGGTGAGGAACCTGTGAAGAGGTTCGATGGGATTAGTGACCCTCCCTGTCAGCCAGGGCCAGAGCGTTTCCTGATATACCTCCCTTTCCTCTCCCCGGCCGGTCGGCAGATCGGGGCAGTGTTGAGGTTCAGGTGAAAAGCTACAGTTTGATTGTAGCTATTGAAAGAACTTAGGCGCCAGTAACAACTCCACACCCGTTAGGGACCAAGAGATTTATTAAAGTGACGGCTACAGGAAAGGGTCTGTAGCCGGAGGGAGCTGGAGAGAGGGGGGAGGGAGGGGGGGGAGAGGGCTGTATTTATTAGTTTAGCGAGGGCAGGAAAAGGTCATGCTAGCATTCTATTGGGTAGAGCAGAGTGGAAATAGGGTGGGGTGGACCGAAGTTGTGTTACATTACTATTGGAGGGTACAACAGGGCTGATTTGTCATAGGAGGAGATTGTTGGCTCACAGGTTTGAACTTCGCACGCATGGGAAACCATACAGGGGGAAGCTGGAACTTAGGGCCTTTGTTGTTTTAGTGTGGCCCTGTAGTGTTCAGCGCCGTCTTGGGGGGGGGCCCTTCTGACTGTTCCCTGCGCCCTTCATTCCCACCTTTTCTGTTTATTTGGGAGAGGGGCGTTGTTACTCCTTCTGGCTGCTTCCTGCTGGATGTGGACATTGTGGGGTGAGGTGGGGGAAGGGCACAGAACCAGCCAGAACAGGGCCCAGGGATAGGCACTGAAGGTGAAGATTTCTGAAGATGAGAGTTCCATAAAAGTTCCTTGTAAATGTAGAATGGCGACTTGTTCCGGCCAGTCTTCCAGCAGGCACGAGGGCGGTAGTAACCAGCTGTCTTGA
>CAUYQG010256775.1:0-19563 GCA_963574415.1 Tarsius wallacei
TGGTGGCCACCCCCACCCCCACCCCCACCCAGACGCGGCAGAGAAGGGTCACTGGGAGTGCGTCTTCCTGAGAGGCTCCCGGGGACACCCAGGCAGTAGGAGCCCAGGCACGGTGCACTCCTGCAGGGACAGCAGTAAGAGATTGCAGGGCCAGGACCCCGTGCAGAGGACAAGCCCCCGGAAAGTCCCCTAACGGGACCTGTGGCCAGGCTGAGGGCGCCTCACTGGTTTCCACTCATATTTGTGACACCGGTAGGGCCAGGGCACATGTGGGTCTGATACCGCCCGTCACAGGCTGCTAGCGTCCCCAGTATCTCCAGGAACTACTCCCCTTTGACCTCTGAGGGCAAACTGACTTTCAGCTGGACACATGCTTGCCCCCTAAAATTCCCCTTCCCCCTCCCTTTTCCCTTGCAATTTCATGTGAGCCTGGCTATGGGTCCACAGGTGGGTGATAGCCTGTGGGGTGCCCAGGAAAACTCATCCAAAGGGAGCCAATGCAGGTGGCGTCCCTAATTCTACCCTCTTTGGTTGCTTCTCCATGAAGTCCGCTGTATTTTCATCCCAGGAGTGAGTCACACTTCCAAGGACAAAGTATTTCCAAGTGACTGCAAATAATGCAACATAGTTACACTCGGAGCAGGTGTGAGGAACATCGGAGAAGCTTCAGGTAAAGATGCAGCGAGAGGCAGGTCACGGAGACTGACATGGCCTCCAGGAGAGTGCCAACATCCTTTCGGGGGCAGGGGTGCCGAAGAAGGGGCATGCAGGACCCTGACACCGGCACGTGTCAGTTTCCAGAAAGACCACTCCAGAAAACGAAGTCCAGACTGGTGCACAGGTCATGACACTGTGGCCGTGTGGCCTTAAGCCCTGAAGAAAAGTGGTCAGAGGGGAAACACATCGAAGAAGTTCTAGAAGTGGGTGTGGGTGACTGCTCAGCCCTGGGTGCTGAAGCGGGGTGGAAAGCCAGGCCCGGGCTTCTGGCTCTGGCAGCCTGCGTCTGACGGGTCCGCTCATAAAAAGGAAGAGTTGGAACAACACAGAGGGAGATGCGTGACGTTAAGATGGGAACTTGGATGTGTCCAGGTGGCAGCAGCGTGTGCACACGTGGAGGTTAAGGGGAATGCATGGTCAACAACCACCACAAATGCACCAAGAGAGTCCTTAGCAGATGCCAGAGTATTCTGAGCACAGCGCACGAACCATTACTAGTCCCTTTCTACAGATCAGAAAGCCAAGGTGCAGGGAGGTGGTGGCCCCAAGCTCCTCACCACTGTGCCATCCTCCTGTCCGAGAGGAACACGTTCCCAGGCACGGATCCAAGGAATGGAGACCACGGGTGACCTGGACCAGCTTAGGTTTGCGGACAGGGTTGGTGGGGGGTGTTGGGGAAGGTGCCGGCTTCAACGGGAAGTTCCTAGGGTGGGTCGGAAGTTGGCAGGGGGAAGAGGAACACCACAGCTGAGAAACAGAGCCCGGGGGAGGGCGGCGGCTGGAGAAAGATGCCGACTGGAATTTTCTTACCACGGGAGGACTTCTGTGGGCTTGCATGCTAGTTAAACAGCATGGAAGGAGCCCACACAGAAGGGCTAAGAGACAAGGTCGAGGAAGGAGAGTGGTGGTGTCGGCCCCCAAGGAGGCAGGAAGGGCTGGAATTCAGAACGAGGTGGAAGGACTGGCCCTGGGCCGAGGGTGGCCCCCACTGAGGAAGAGAGGGAGAGAGGAAGGAGGAAGAGGAAGGATGGGGGAGGCGGGAGGAGGGAGAGGGTGTGGGGACCGGGAGAAGAAGGGGCGGGGGGGACAGAGGGGGACCAAAGCAGGACCCAAACCGGCCAACGTGCTCGCCTCTGGGGGGCAGGGGAGTTCTGCCTGCAGAGTCTTCCCATGGCTCAGCAGAAAGGGGGCCAGCCACCCCCTGAGATGAGTGGGGCACCGTGAAGCAGTCGGGGGGGGGCAGGGATGGGGCAGCCTTCCACGGTCACGGTGGTGAGAGAGGGACAATGTGATGGCTGGAGACTCACCTCCTTTCCTGGGGAGCACCTTGGGGCTCGTGGGTCTGGGGGTGTGATCGGAGCCCACTGCTCTGTGATGCCTCCTGAGCTGGGCACAAAAACGCACGTTATCCCACAGCTGGAAACGACAACTAGATTGTGTCATCCAAGAACAACGAACTAAGACATGGCCTGGCATAATGCTCTCGATGACCCCCCCCCACACACACACACACATGGCCTGCCCTCTGTGTGCACTCCTGGGGAGGAGAGGAGACGCAACAGGAAGGGGACAAGACCAGGACCCTCCAAACCGCCACAGGGGCCATCCTGCCTCCCGCCTCCAAGTGGCCTCCTGGGACCAGCCCCACCTGACCCTGCCAGCCCTGGAGTGCAGCGCACGTGGAGAAGCCACCACAGTGCTAATGACCAGGCAGCGCACTGATACTCCATAATTAAATTAATTCAATATGGTCTATAAAATAAAACTGGCATGACCACTCGCAGGGCTCCCTGCACAAGGTCGTGATCGGCTCATTTCAGGAATATTTATTCACTCCAGATCCCCGGCACTTTCCAGCCAACGGGGACGCCAGTTCTTATAATTTAAGCCTTTTCCTTTTCTTCTTAGAAAAATAAATTACCTAAACAAATTGAAAAGAATAAACAGCTTGAATTGCAAATTATAAAGTTGCCTAGTCCAGCAGTACAGGAGGCCGTTATTCACAATATGTCATTTTAGGATAAGTTAATAAAGAAATATAGAAAAGAATCCATTTGGGGTCATCATTAGCATATACAGTAAGAAAGCTACAGGGTATTCAATTAATTCTAGACCATAATTATGGAGCAGGAGCTCTGCGTATAAATCAACTTTCTTTTTTTTTTTTGCCTTCCATGCACGAGGAAATCCCATTTCCACTCAGAGTTCCGATGGAAGATGAATGGCCGCTGCCTGGCCGGTGGCTTCGGGGCCCCCAGAGTCAGGTGGGAGCTTCCACCCCGGAGGTTTTTCACGCACGTCTCACATCCCGAAAATTATAATTACTGTCCCTGCAGTCATCTCTCATTTTTTTCCAGCCATCTGTCGAGAAGCACTGGCCACCTACACCTCGTGTACCTTGTGCCGTCGCTAATTAATCCCCAAAGACAGCACAAGCGACGAGGAAATGCATGATTTTAAAAAGAGGAAGGAAACCAGCCTCTCCACGGTTCCAGGGGATGAGGGCAGACCCCGTGTCGCTGTGGAGAAACACAGTGATGGAGGAAACGATTTGCAAAAGGCAAACTCGGTCCTCGACCTGAAGCGCGGGGAAGGGCCTTTCCAGAAGAGCGTTTTTAAACTGTGGCTCGGGGTGGGCTGGGCTCTGGGGCGTTTCGCAGGGTCGCTCGGTGTGTTTTCTCACACAGGGTTCTCTTCCAGATGCCTTTAGAAAAGCCTGGATTTTGGGATTACCAACCCAGTTTCCTCCCCTCCCATCCCCAAATAGCACGCTTCTCTGCGTGTCCTGCTGGACAGCACATCTCCGTTTGCTCAGGTCTCTCTGGTTTCTTTTAAATGCACATTTCCCAGGTTCTTGAAAACATGACAGTGTCCCCCACGTCCGTCTTCCCTTTCCTCTGAGGAGGTGACTGCGGCCGTGGTGCTCCCGCCCCCGAGGGGGGGACTCTGCCCCCTCCTTGCCTGGCTGCTCCTCCCCCGCAGCTCCTTCCCCGACTGCCTTCCCCGGCCACAAAGCGCAGGTGTGGCCAGTTGGGACCTTCTGAGCTGCTCTCTGCCAGCAACTGGGAGAGAACCCATCAGGTCTGGGCCGCAGGGTCCGTCTGGACCATCTGTCTGAGGAAGGTTCACCCAGAGGAAGGCCGAGCCACCAAGCACGGAGACCAGTACTGGACATCTTCTGAGCAGCCTGGACCTGGCCTTGCCTGAGCCAGCCTGCCCTGTACTTCTAGTGTGGGGAACCACGATGTTCCTTTTTGCTGTGCAGCCCATTCAGATGGGTTTCTGTCGATTGCAAATGCAGAAGTCCTGCCCAGGCAGAATGCTTGGTCAGCCCCTGGACACCTCTCCTCTGTGCTTCTGACCTTGCGCTGCCCTCTCCCCACCTGCAAGGCAGCCGGAGCCAGCAGGAAAGGACACCTTTCACAAAAGCCCTGGTTCCTCCCCAGGTGGGGCCCCCTCTACCCTGGAAGGTTCTGGGAGAACAGGGACAGCCTGCAGCCTCAGCACCACCCCACCCCATGCTCCCACCCCAGTCAACAGAGGGTCTTCTGTGGCTCTCCAAAGCCTAGTCAACAAGAGCAGTCTCCTGTGACGCCCCTTGGTCCAGGAAACACCCAGCGCTCTCGTGTACTCCGCACAAGCGCATTGAGCAGGCTGGGCACAGGGGACACCCCACAGTGAGACAGACATGGCCACAGCCCCGCTCTATGCCGGAGCCTTGCCAATCCCTCTTTCCTCCATCTCAAGCCTAACCTCGCGTTCATGTGTCTCTACACACTTGCAAGGACACATGTTCACACACATAAACACATGTGCACGTGGATGTAAATGCATGCACATTCACATTCATGTGTGCACATGCACAGTTACTTACATTCACATACACACACGTGAGCACACGCCCACCATTCCCCCACCTCCTCCTTCCCCTTGCCCTTCCCACTTCTAAAATCCTTATGACCCGTCCACTTCCTCGAGGAAGCCTGGCTCTGCACGTGAGGCCCCTCCCACAGCCCAGCACTCCCCTGCGGGAGCCTGATCTTTCCTTGGAGGCTGTGGGCACTTGGCTCACAGCACCCACCCCTGCCCAGAAGAGCATGGCAAACCTCTGCGAGGGCTCTCCAAGTCCTCAAACCTCTGGAGATGGCCAGCTGTGCTCCCGGAGCCCTTGTGGATGACAAATGTACGACGTATTACTTGAGAAGCTTCCCAGACCGGATGAGGAGAGGGGAGCCTCGGGAGAGTTCCAGAGGGGCCCATTCTCAGCCAAGCCCAGTGAGTTATCAGGTACTTGGCAGCGTATCCACAGCCCCTGAGATCAGTGCCATTCCCTCGTCAAGGGCTCGCCCCTGAGCCGCAAGGGGCCTGGGTCTCCCTTGGCCCTCAGAGGGGACGGGGGTGAAACCAGCTCCCTCGGCGGCATCCAGGGCAGGCAGTCCGGCCGCCCGCTGCCTTCTGCTCCTTGGCGTCCACTTCAGAGCCTGGAGCCCTTGGGCCGGACGCGTCTCGGAGACAGCACCCTTGAATCACAAAGCGTCAGAGCCCAGAGCCCCTCGGTGGGCCACGACACCTTCATGTGCAGATACACTGGCCCAGACTCCAGGGAACCGCTGCCACGAGAGCGCCTGCGTGAGTCACCTGGTGTCTGAGTCACCCTGTGTGGGAGCCACCCGATGTGGGGAGTTCTTGGTGTGAGAGGCACCTGATGTCTGAATCACTGGGTGGGAGCTGCCCGTGCGGGAGGCACCCAGAGGGCTTGAAGGCACCCTGTGGGTGTGAGTGACTTGGCAGGAACCAGTGTGGGAGTCACTTGATGAGGATGCAACCCTTTGTGAGAGCTACCATGGTATGCGAGCCACCCTCGTGTGACTCACTCCCTGGGTGAGTCAGCCTGGTATGGGAGCCACGCGGGTGTCAGTCATCTGATGCATGAGTCACCGGGAGTGAGCTGTCCTGATGGGAGTCACCCTTAGTCCAGAGTCAAAGGTCCACGCGCCATGAGGACCCCTGGACAATGAAGCCAACACCCACCAGCCACACCTCCTGCTCAGACCCAACTCTGGTCTTCTGTGCTCAGAGAGCTCCCACCACCACCTTCCCCTCGGTGGCACCCCATAAGGGGACATGGGCCCTTCACTGATCTCGCAGGGCCTAAAACAAGGTTCGGCATGCACAGCCTTCAATAAATCCAATTTCAATTCATTGGTTCACCCGGCCCTTCATTCATTCAATGGTCACATGGGAGCCACATGGTTTGCGTGTTTAGGAGATGACCCAGGAGGCCCAGGTGGGCATCAGACTCAAAGGACAGGCTCCTGCAGGGGTCTACACACCAGGAGGTCATGCAGACTGCCGTGGTGAGTCCAGTGGGGCTACTCGTGCCCTGAGACTCATGCCTCCCAAATCAAAGCTGCCCTTCCTCCCCACACCCTCACGTGCAGGAGAGAAGCAGGGATAACCAAAATACAGAGGCTCAGTGGGAGGCTCACGGGGCCACTGAGACACGGACTCCTGCTGGGTAGCCTTCTGGATGCTTTTCTATGATCCTCCTCGGCCACGTCTGGAGAGGGCATTGAACAACGTCCTTTTTGAGGGCTGAGCATCTCATCCCGCCTCCTTCCTGTCGAATGTCAGGGGTTCAAATATCTTTCAAAGTCTCCGTTGCAAACTATTTTGGACCAGATGTTTAGTTTCTTTGGCAGCACATCTCTCAGAAACCTAAAAATCAGAGCCTCTTTTCTATTTAATTCTCAACTCTGTGCACCATTGTCACACCAGAATCCTTGAGAAAGGCCTCGCTCTCCCTCTTCTCTCTCTCCACTTTCCCTTCCGCCAACCCCCTTGATTTCAGCTACCCAGACCCCTCAGTCTTTTCTCCCTGGCCTATTTTGACCAACTAAAAGCATTTATTGGTCGTCCTCTTAATCCGCTCAGAGATTTTAAACAATGAGCATGGTGAAAACGACCTTGTTTTGGTCCAAGTCCGAATTTTAACCATCCTTTCTTGCTCAAGCATTTCTCAAGGTTATTTTTCGCTGTTGGGAGTTGAGAAATTGTTGTCTTGTCCAACCGTACAAGTCCCCGGCTTTCTCAATTCCCTATTATCTTTTATTCGCAGCCAACAGCAGCCAACACACACGACTCACATTCCGTTCTGTGAGCTCTTCCCTTTAGAGAGGCATTCACTGGGGAATTACCTGTTTTCCGAGCTATCGCAAGTGGTGCTGGTCCCAAATATTTCACCATCCTTCCAGTCTCTAGCACAGACTGTGCTGTCTTCTCCTACGGTGATAAAAACTCAGGGAAGCATACATTTAATGAAAAGGGAGAACAAAATCAGCCGAACTTATTTTGAGACACTTATTCGATGTACGTGTGAGTCTGGAATTCGGAGAAGGGCTTCATGACGAAGCCACCCATGTTTGAGTCAGGACCCGCTTGCCCGTGTAGACTGAGAAACACAGATAAACGAAAATAGAGAATGAATTTGTCCTGAGTTGGTTTTTTAAATCCAGGGCCTCTTAAACAAGGCTCTTTCCAAATTAAACACAACACGGCAGAGTTGTTACTCTCATGCAACCCCCTCCCATCTCTCACCGCCACCCTTTAGTCCCAAGAAGCACCGCCTTTAAGAACACCCTCGTGTCTCTGCAGTCAGCGGGAGAAGACAGAAGCTTGTGAACTTCCAGCCTCCCGTGAGGCTCTGCATCCACTTCGGGCCTGATACCCTCTGACTGCATAACTGCAAATCAGATAACCATGCTTCCTTTATTGTAGACGCTCTGAAATATCAAAGAGGGTTAATAATTAAAGCTAATCTTGAACCGGTTCAAAGCTTCAGCACGAATGACTTGAGGCCACTGGACTATTTCTAAAACTTCCCCGTCACGCACAAATCTCCCTCTCCATCGGCCCTAAGTAGGGGGACTCTGTAAGATCATCTTACGAGCGAATCACTTTAAGACATCTCTAAAGACCGTTCCAGGTTACAGAGGTTTTGCTCAACTTCCTTCACCCGTCTAGGCTCCAGTAAGCAACCACTTTGAAGGGTTTGGGTCGTTCTTTTTAGTAGACATGAATAAATGTGTTATCCATGCACTCCGGCAACTTAGCACCATGGCATTTAAATATTTCACTGTCCGGGTAAATACATGTGAAGCCCAAGTCTCAGTTTGAATTAAGTATTCATTGTGCATCTTTTCCCAAGGCCTATATTAAATCTAGGCATCTACCAACCGTTCAAAAATGACACCAGGTCTCTAGGACCTGAGAGAGTTTGGTTCTAGGCCCGGGCTGACCCAAGGTGAACTAGGAGTATCATAAAATTTAAAGGAAAAGTGAAGGCTGCGAACTGATTTTTCTGTGTGACTAACAGAGAGCTACTTCATGGGACACCAAGGACCAGAAAGGACACTAGACCATATTGCCTCAAGCAAATTCCAAACTGAAAATGGAGTCCACGGCAAAGGAGCACCATTTTGAAAAGCCAAAGAAATGTTACGGGAAAAGCATACATTCGTCTTGTCAGGTGCCTGTCGCAAAATCACGGGTCCTGGTGAGACACTCCATGGGCGTGGGTTCTAGATGGAAGCCGTGACTTTTGTCCAGTGAGCAGTCGAATGGGTTGGTTCCTGGGCAGATGGCACTGGTAACTAGGGGCAGCCCAGAGGATGCCCAGAGGAGAAATAGGCTCTTCACATAAGCAATTGCACAGGGGGAATCCAAGCACTTTTGTGTTTAATTTGAATTTTCTTGAAAGTTCCTTCATTCCCTTGATACCCTTCTCATGCCGGCCGAGGGGGGAGGCAGATCTTTCCCCTATCTCTTCAGCCTGTCCTTAATTACCTTCCTTGTAATCTTTCCCCCCATCTGTCCCCAGCATGTCCCTCTCCACCTCGCTCTGGGCCATCGTGTCCACAAACTCCACTACCCAATCACACAGTGGGTCTCACCTTTCCAGGCTCCTTTGAAAGCTGTGGGTTTTCTATTCAGGAAAGAAAAACGCACATGCCCACACACACTTATAAAGCTTTGCGTTCGGCTCAGGGGTGGCCCTGACTCCGAGTTGAGAAGCCCTCACCCACCTGTATGTAGTGACTTCCAGCTCCCCATTCTCCCCCAGGTCCCTCCCCAGGACCCCCGGACCACAAACGTCTGTAAGGACAAAGAGGGCTATTGCTCTCCACTGACCCCTGGGCTTGCACTGTGTCCAATGAACATTTGCTAAACCGTGAAAGAGGAATTTCAACCTGCAAAAATGCATAAAATATTTTAAAATACAGAGAAAAGTTTGCAAAAGTGCATGTAAGTTATGACCTTAATGTTGGAAGAATAGACTTAGAAAAAAAATTGGAAAGAGACGCGTCAAAATCTACCAGTAGGGTATTTCCAGAGGGTAAAATTAAAGGTGATTTTTATTTTGCTCTTTAAAGTTTTTCTTGCAATTAAAAAAAAAAGTAGATGTGACAATATATCTTGGTCAGATTTTCTCTCATGAAATATTTTGAAGAATGGAACTGCAAACCCTGGGTCTCCCACTGTCCTCCACATCTCCCCTTCCCTCTCCCTTGAGGAACAAATCCTGATATTCCAAGGTCTGGGTTCTCCCCCTTGAAGGTCATGAAAAGCTTTTGTATTTAAGGTCCCAAACTGATGTTTCCAGACACCCTGAAGACCTCCTCGACCCAGCCTTATTTGGGGAACCCGGGTCCACTGAACCAGGCGGTCAAGTTCGGGTGGGGGCAGAGGGATGTGGGTGGGATGGGAGCTTGCAATTGAGAGGGGTGCAGGTTAGCTTAGGAGTTTGGGGTCTCCACGGGAACAGAGATCCATGGTCCTTTGACTGCTGAGTTTCAGAGAGACGGAACCCTGAAACATGCCATCTTGAAGCATCCAGGTGCCTGAGACACCAGAGAAGCTGGAACCCAAGCACAGCATGAGCTGTGGAAGCCATTGAGATTGCCGCCCGGGGCTCTGGCTCCAGCAAGGCTGGCATGCTCCTAAGAGGCACAGGGAACTCCAGTCCTGACTGAAGAGCCACATTTCAGACAGCCTGACTCAGCTCAACTTAGAGAAGAAAACCAAATGATGGTTTCTGTACCCGAGGGTTTAGAGCAAACGCCAACCTGCTGCCTCTGTGGAACTGGGCACTCTTGGGTGTGTTAGGCTAGTGACTGCTTTCGGCTGCTGCCTCTGACGGAACCGGCCTTTGGATGCCTACCTTCAGCATACCTAAGACTGCAAAGGCACCTTGGAAAGAAGTCAGTCCCATGGTCTTCAAGCCATGCTGAGCAGAGCTTCTTCACCCCCGCTGCGGAAGAGGGGAGGGAGGAAGTCAGGGCTCCCCCGACGCACACAGGGCTCCCCTCCACCCAGCCAGAGCAATTCTGCCTCTCCATGCATTGAGCACAGTCCCCTATGAGAATCCATTTACCAAAAGACTGTGTGGCTTTAAAATGCAGAGAGACTACTACTAGCCTCCCACCTCCGTGAAGCCCGGAAGGGGAAATTCATTCCTTGCGCAAGGAAATACAACAGAGATCCAACTAGAAGCCAAGAAACCTGACCCAACCCAGGGCTCTTTTCCCCTCTGTCATCCCCCCCACCCCATCCCATAAGGGACAGAAGGTATCAGAGCATGCCTTTGTGCAATGGGAATAGCTTGGTTATTTCTGTGATTCCGTCTAATTCCCACATATCTCCAGGCTCAGAAGCAGGCATAGAAAATCTCCGGCAAAGAGAAGGGCATTGCGGCAAATTTCCACAAGCACTTTTGTGCTCCAAGAAAGGAACAGAGTAATCGAAAGACACACACACACTCAGCCCTTCACAATATCCAGCCCCAGGGCCAAGCATTGTCATGCAAGCTAGCAACAAGCTTTGCCACCCACTTGCCATGGCAGACCTTCTGACCGGCTGGTTCAACCTCTGTCACTTCCTCTTCTGCTGCACTGAGGCTGGAGCGCTGAAAGCAGCACCACCCAGACACCCTAGCAGCGAGGGCTCCAGACCCGGGTCCCGTGAGAAGAGAGGCAAACCATAAGATACCCACTGGCTGGTGCCCTAGTCAGCGACTGTGGCAGCCGCTTCTTAATCTGTCCTGTGGTCTCCGGATGTGACGACTTCTGCCGTGGAAGTGGCAAGTTTCCAATGTTCTTCTGAGCGGTAGCCATAGACAACTTCTTCTTGGCAGAGCGATCCCAGAGGCTGGAAATTCTTCCTGGGAAACCGATCCAGTCTCTTTTCCGGCAGCACTTCCAACTATTCTATAAGCACCTCACTCCCTGCCTTAAAATCATTTGCGCTTAACCCAGCTAGGTGGATTCTGTGGCCTACAACTTAACCCTTATTGAACTTCCTTTGGCATTTTCGCCATGAGGGAAAAACTGAATTCATTATAGTCTTAATTCGTTTTTCTCTCAACATGAGTGAAGTTCAAAGTCTTTTTCCGAGTTTAAGAGGAATTGTGTTTCCTTTTCTGCGAACAATCTGTTCGTTTTTAAAAGGCTGTTTCCTATCCCACTAGTCATCCTTATTCTCCTATTATTTCTTCCCTTCATCTTACAATTTTACCTTTCAGTTAGGCCTTTGATGCACTGGATTTTTTATTTGTGCATGCGTCAAGCTTTTACAGCACCTCTTCACACAATAAGGCAGATCCTTCTTCCCTGTTCTTTTCTTCTCAATATCATCTTAACTATTTATGACCAATTTATTCTTCGCCAAACTTAAGAATTTATTTATTGAAATCTAGGATAACAACCTAGAATTTGGATTGGGTTTGTACTGGATTGACAGATTAAGAGAAAGAATATTAACATCTTTATGACATTAACTTATTAAATCATGAGACTTAATCAGATTTTTATGTACTTTATTTAGGCTTTACACTTTTCTCTATTGATATTTTGTGTAACCTCTGTTAATTTCCAGATACTTTATAGGCTTTATTGTGGATACTTTATTTTTCTATTGTATTTGTATTTCTATTGTTATTGATGCTGTGGGTAAACGCTATTGATTTTTGTAAATTGACCTTGTATCTAGCAACCCCAATGACTGTGCTTATTAGATTTAATTGTTTTCTGTGTAGAAATCATCTCTAAGTGGAGTTGTATTTCCCCCTTCCAATGGTTATAATTTTTGTTACTTTTCTTGTCTGATAGTATTTTCCAGAACTTTTAACGCACATAAAATCTGGCAGCAGAAGAAGACATCCCTAACTTCTTCTTAATTCTAAAGGTGATGCATCTAAAGTTTCTGCTTGGAGTATAATGTTTGCTGTAGGTTTTTGGTTTATAAACTTCATCGAGTTAAAGAAATGCCTTGCAGTCTCCCTTTGCTAAGATGCACTTCATTGTTAGATGGTGTTTAGCCAGCAAAACAGCCACGTTGAAAAACACAGACTGGCCCGTCAAGTATGGACAAGGATGCTGGGATTATAAACTGGCACAACCACTGCGACACACAGTCAGTTTTTGCTTTTGGCAGCTCGGGCTGCTGTCACAAAATACGGTAACTGGATGGCTTAAACAACCAACATTCATTTCTCACAGTTCTGGAGATTGAAAGTCCAAGATCAAGGTGTCTGGTAAGGGCCTGCTTCCTGCTCCAGGATGGCTGTTTTCTGGCCGTGTCCTCACCTGATGGAAAGAGAAATCACCTCTCCCGTGTCTCTTCTTCCAAGAATATGAACCCCCTCATGAAACCCGCACTCTCACGACCTCGTCTAGCCTTTGTTATCTCCCCAAAGTCCAGCCTCGCAACACACTGGAGGATTGGTTTCAACATACGAATGTTGGGGTGACGAAAGCCTCCAGTCCACAGCCGATCTCCGTCAGAGCCCTCTGTCCCTTCTCTGCGGTCCTCTCCCACCATCCACACGAGCAACTCTCTTTCAGAGGACAAGCCTCATGCAACTAGGAACTCTTTGGCCATAGGGGCGGGGAGCCAGAAATGACAGGAGTGTATGTCCCCTGGACACCCCTTAGCCGGTGACCGGTAGGCAGGTGCCGGGGTAGGAAAGCCGGCAGGCAGGTGCCGGGGTAGGAAAGCCTGGCCACCCTGCCTCAGCTTGGGTGAATTCTCCCGTGGGATGAGTGACTCTCCCCTCCACGGGACTTTGCCGGACACGACTTCTTGCCTTGGTCTGCCACGCCTCCCCTGCTACCTTACCTGTTTCTCTCGAAAGCACATCCTTAATAGACCTCTCATACGGGACAGGTCATCCAGGGTTGCTTCAGACTTTGCTTCTGATCTAAGACAGTTTGCTTAAGAAAACTGTTTGGCAGTCATTACAGAAGCTGAAAAGACACATCGCTTCCACTTCTGGGTACGTGCAGCAGAAAGGCACATGCAAGGTTACCAGAAAATGCGCACAGAAACATCCATCGCAGCATTCTTCCTAATAGTCCCAAACTGAAAAAACCCACGTGTTCATCAAATTACCTGAAGAGGTAAATAAACTGCCTTGCGCTCCCATAATGGAATGCTACATCACAGTAAGAACGCACAAAGGACAGCTACTCCCACGACGTGGATGACTCTGATGAATCTAATGTTAAGGGGAAGAAGCCAGACACAGAGGGGGCCACGGCGTGTGACTCTGTGGATTTTATTTATTTAGAGAAACTAATCTATGATTCTAACTCTCCCAAAGGCATTTTGAAAAATATGCCTTTGCTCTGTTGATTTGAAGTCAGATACTATTTCCCTTGTCAGGAGTGAGGCTTAGTGACTAGAAAGGGCCCAGGGGTGACAATTCGGGGTGACAATTCAGGGTGACAGGGCTGGATGCCTGGCTGCTTCCAGTTTATGAAAATGAATCAAGCTATGCACGTATGATTTGTATACTTCTCTTTAAGTATATTACTCACCAATATCTTTTTATTAGAAAACAAGCAAGCATTTAACTTTATCAGTTCTGGGTATATATTGATATATTGGAGACTTTTTAAAAATGTTGGCTAATCCTTACACTCTTGAGATAAACCTTCCCTGAATATGTTAAACTTGTTAATGCATCTATTCTAAAAGGTGGAATGAGCCTGTAATTTTCTTGTTGTCTTTGTATAAGGTTTTTGGAATAGTAATTACACTATGAGCTGAGCAACTTTATATCATTTTCTACTTTCTGGAATAGCCAGAATAAGATAAGAAACATCCCTTTATTGATAGCTTAGTAGAATTCACAAATTATTTGGATTTGGGTCTTTGGTGGGAAAGGAAGATGAGACCATTCTTGCTATTCACTCAGTGTCTATTGGAAGTAAGAGTTTTCTATTCATCTCTCAGCTATAGCATTTTCCAGTTTTAAATAAATGTGTCCATTCTGTCAGGGTGTTCGAGTGTATTAGCATAGTTTCTTCGTGTAATTTCATGGTTTTATTTCTTCCTGGTTAACACTCTTACTCATCTGGAATTTATTTTGAGGTAAGGCGAATTTGCGGTTCTAGCTTTATTTTTTTCACATGACTACCCAGTTGTCCCTGCATCACTTATTGAATAATACATCTTTTCCTCTGGGAAGCTGACTGATGGCGGAGGGAGAGCTGTGAGTGGCAGTTCTATTGTTCACCGGAACATCAGTGGACTAAGAGGCGCTGAGACAGAGGAGAGGCGAGCCCCTTTGCCATTCTCTCCACTAAGAAGACAGAACAAAAGAAGAAACAAACAAATTCCCAGATAAGCATGCCCAGACAGACCCCCCGCCGGCCCGGCTCCTGATAGAGGGGACCCACTGGGGAGCCAGACACTTAGAATCAATCACACAGCAGGGCACTCCACAGAGGCATATATTGCAGTACTTAGGAAATGAGGTTGTTAGAACAACAGAGCTGGTACCCTCTGTTTTCTCTCTTTGTATTTTATTCTGCAGTGTCATACAAAATGAGCAGGCGATTTCCCCAAAGTGACTTATTTTGCAGGGACACTGGCTTACGTCTCTGCCGGGAAAATCCTCGGGGCTTCAGGTAGGAGGGTGCCCGCCTTCGATAGCAGCAGGGGGGTAACAGGTCCCAGTTTCGAGGGGAGGAGGGAGAAGGCTCCCTGACAGCGGCCTTAGTCAAGGCTTTCCCTGGCCTTTCCCTGGCTTGGGCCGAGTGGATATAATGAAGCCAAGACATACGTGCCTGGGTTGCTTTTAGAATGTTCATCTTGAGGAAGGAGGAGAGGAAAGAAGGAAAAGGATCACTTACTCTTCGAAGGGCTACCCACCCCACCCCACCCCACCCCCTTGCGTATCCATTAGGAAGCCTTCAGTTGGGAAATATATCTTTAACAATGGAGTACATCTATCTCCCTTTTGTTCAATGGGGCCCTTTAGGCTTTGTGACCACTCCTGGACCAGTAACAAATCCCAAGGCATGACTGACCTAAACCTGGTTTCCCTAGGCCAGTCACAAGCAATGGGAATGGGACGACTGTGACTGACCGTTCTTACCCTGGGTTCTGCTTCACAGACACACCCAAGGCATTGAGTGCTTAACCACACCTGAGCATGTACTAGCAAGAAGTGATCAGCCATATGTGAAGAAGCAACCAACAGCGTTCACAATGGAATTTTTTTTAACTTTTTATATCTTTTAACTATGAAGTAATAATTCCCCGTTCTCCCTTACCCTCCTCTTTGACCTCTAATCCATTTTCTGTTTGTGTAAATTTGCCTATTCAAGAGATGTTAAATCATAGTAAAATATATATAATCACATACAATTTTCCACCTTAACTGTTCTTAGGTGTAAAATTAGGTGACATTTAATTACACACAGTGTTGCACAAATATCACCATTATGTATATTTCCAAAGCTTTTTTATTACCCCAAAAGAAACTCTAACCATGAAGTAATAACTCCCTGTTCTCCCTTACCCTTCTCTTTGACCTCTAATCCATTTTCTGTTTGTATAAATTTGCCTAGTCAAGAGATTTCATGTAAGTGGAATCATACAGTATTTGTTTATATGTCTAGCTTGTTTCACTTAACATGTTTTCAGGATGCATTCACATTGCAACATGTGTCAGAACGTCATTTCTTTTTATGGCTGAATAATACTTCATTATATGTATGTGACATATTTAGCTTATTTGTTCATCTGTTGATGAACTTGTGGGTTGTTGCCATCTTTTGGCTATTGTGAGCAATGCTTTACAATGAAAACTAGCATACAAGGACCTGAATCCCTGTTTTCAATTATTTGGGATATATACCTTGGATTAGTACTGCTGAGTCATAGAGTAATTTCATGTTTAGCTTTTTGAGGAATCACAAAATATTTTCCACAATGGCTTCACCATATTATATTACCATAAGCAATAAACAAGGGTTCCAATTTCTCCATCCATTCATTAACATTTGTTATTTTCCTTTGATTTTTTTTACTTTATTTTTGATTCAATTCTAGTTCTTTTTTTTTTTTTTTCCTTTTTTTAATTATAAAGATGTGGGATACAACTCAGGATTAGGTATACAAATCTTGATTATGCAGGTACTCTTGCTGATGAGGTATGCCCTTCCCTCCCCTAACAGTTTCCTTCAACTGCCAATCCCATTCCCCCTCCCCTGACAGTTTCCCACTACTGCCAATCCCTTTCTATAGTAGTATAATTGTTCAAGGTCCATTTATGAGTGAGAACATAGGGTACTCTGTTCTTTGTTTGTGTGATAGATCACTGAGTATGATCAACTCTCAATACATCCAGGTTGCTGCAAAGTCCATATGTTTTTCCTTCTTTATGGCTGCATAATATTCCATTGTGTATATGTACATTTTTTTTATCCAGTTGAGCTTCGATGGGCAACATGGTTGGTTCCACGTTTTTGCTATTGTGAATAGAGCTGCAACAAACATACGTGTGCAGGTATCTTTTTTGTAGAATGATTTGAGTTCCTAAGGGTATATTCCCAATAGGGGAATTGTTGGGTCATATGGAAGGTCATTTCTAGTTCTTTCAGAAATCGCCACACTGTCTTCCAAAGAGATTGCACTAGTTTGCATTCCCAACAGCAGTGTAGAAGCGTTCCTTTTTCTCTGCATTCTCGCCAGCATCTGCTCTTGTTTGTTTTATTAATGATGGCCAGCTTACTGGGGTTAGGTGGTATCTCAATGTGATTTTGATTTGCATTTCTCTGACGATGAGTGAGGCTGAGCACTTTCCATGTGTCTGTTGGCTGTCCATATATCTTCTTTTGAGAAGTGTCTATTCATGTCTTTTGCCCACTTTTTAATGGGGCTGTTTGTTTTTTTCCTTTCAGTGTGTTTGAGTTCCTTGTAGACCCTAGATTTGGGCCTTTGTCAGATATACAGTTGGCAAATATTTTTCCCATTCTGTGTGCTGTCTCCCTGCTCTCTTGATGGATTCTTTTGCTCTGCAGAAGCTCGTTAGTTTGATGAGGCCCCACTTGTCTAGCTTATTTCTTAAGGTATGGGCATTTAGGGTTCTGAATTGGAACTGGTTGCCAATTCCAATTTCCATAAGGGTGTCTCCCGCATTTTGTAAGATTCTTATAATTTGAGGTTTTATGTTTACGTCTTTGATCCACTTAGAGTTAATTTTTGTGTATGGTGATAGGTAGGGGTCCTGTTTCAATCTTCTGCGTGTGATCAGCAAGGTTTCCCAGCACCATTTACTGAGTAGGTTCTCCTCTCCCCAGTGGTTGCTGTTGGAGGCTTTGTCAAAGATGACTTGGTTGAGAAATTGAGCCTTTGCTTCCAAAATCTCCATTCTGTTCAATTGGTCTATGAACCTGTTCTTGTACCAATAACAGGCTGTTTTGGTTACTGTAGGCTTATAATAAAGTTTGAAGTCTGGAAGTGTGATGCCCCCTGCTTTGTTTTTGTTTTTTTTTTGCTAAGGATTGTTTTGGCTATTTGTAGTCATTTATGTTTCCATATGAATTTCTGTATTGCCATTTCCAGGTATGAGAAGAATGATGTTGGTAACTTAATGGGTATTGTGTTGAATCTGTCGATTGCCTTTGGTAGGATGGACATTTTAACAATGTTGATTCTTCCTATCCATGGGCATGGAATATTTTTCCATTTGTTTGTGCCTTCTTGGATTTCTTTGAGCAGTATTTTGTAGTTCTCATCTTTCACTTCTCTGGTAGGAAGATGCTGAGGTATTTCATTTTTTTGTGGCCATTGTGAATGGGATTGTGCTTTTAATTTGGGTCTCTGCCTGCTTGCTGTTGGTGTACAGGAATGCAGCTGTCTTTTGCACATTTATTTTGTACCCTGAGACTTTGCCAAAGTCCTTTATCAGTGCAAGCAGGTTTTTGACAGATTCTCTTGCATTTCCAAGGTATAGAATCAAATCATCAGCAAAGAGGAATAAAAACCTCCTCTTTTCCTATTTGTATACACCTGATTCCCTTCTCTTATCTAATTGCCCAAGCAAGGACTTCCAACACAATGTTGAACAAGAGGGGTGAGAGGGGGTAGCCTGTCTTGTTCCAGTTTTCAGGGGAAATTTTTCCAGTTTCTGTCCATTTAGCAATATGTTAACTGTGGGTTTATCATAGATAGCACTTACCATTTGAGGTATGTTCCTTCTATATCTAGGTGTTTGAGGGTTTTTATCCAAAAGGGATGCTGGATTTTATCAAAAGCTTTTTCTGCATCTAATTATATAATCATGTGGTTCTTGTTTTTACATCTGTTGATGTATTTAATTACATTTATGGTCTTGCGAATGTTGAACCAGCCATGCATCCTGGGCATGAAGCTACTTGGTCATGGAGGATGATTTTTGAGATGTGGTTTTGGATCCAATTTGCTAGAATCTTCTTGAGGTTTTTTGCATCTATGTTCATGAGGGATATTGGCCTGTAGTTCTCTTTTTTTGTTGGATCTTTGCCTGGTTTGAGTATCGTGTGATGTTAGCTCCATAAAATGATTTGGGGAGAATTCCATCTTTCTCAGTTTTCTGGAGTACTTTCAATAGGATTGGTATCAGCTTCTCCTTGTACGTTTTGTAGACTCCTGCTGGAAAGCCATCCAGTCCAGGGCTGTTTTTGTAGGTAGTTTTCGTATGACAGAGTCAATTTCCTGGGCTGTTTTTTTGTTTATTTAGTGTCTCAATGTCTTCTTGTTTCAACCTGGGGAGGTTGTATGATGTCAGAAAGTCCTCCATTTCATTTAGGTTATCAAATTTGTTTCCAAATAGGTGTATATAGTAATCTCTGATAATCTTTTGTATTTCTTTGGGGTCAGTTGTGATTTGATTTTCTGTATTTCTGATTGTGTTTTTGGGGGCTTTTTCTCTCTTTTTCTTGGGCATTCTGGCTAGGGGTCCATCAATCTTGTTAACTCTTTCAAAGAACCAACTTTTTGTTTTATTGATGTTTTCTGTAATATTTTTGTCTTCTATGTCCTGTATGGGCTTATTTTGGTGATTTGGATTCTTCTGCTAAAGTTGGGGTTTTGGTGGTCTTCTCTTTCCAGCTCCCTTAGGTGATTTTTCCATTTCCTTAATGTGTGCTCGTAGAGATATAAATTCCCTTCTTAGAACTGCTTTCATGGCATCCCTGAAGTTTTGGTAAGAGGTTTCTTCATTTTCATTTGTTTCCAGGAATCTTTTAATTTCTGCTTTGATTTCAGTGTTGATCCAGTAGTTGTCCAGCATCATGCTATTTACTGTCCATGCCTTTGTGGACTTTGGGGAAATGTTGTTGGTGTTGATATTTATTTTTATTCCACTGTGGTCTGAGAACATGCATGGCAAGATTTTAACCTTAAGGAATTTGTTTATGATTGATCTATGGCCAAGGACGTGATTGATCTTGGAGTACTTTCCATGTGGTGATGAGTAGAATGTATATTCTGTGGTTGTTGGGTGGAATAATCTGT
>CAUYQG010256790.1:0-10702 GCA_963574415.1 Tarsius wallacei
GGATAGAGGGGAGGGGAGGGGAGGAGGATGGAGGGGAGGGGAAGGGAGAGGAGAGAAGAGGAGAGATATTCACCTCCCTAAGGTAGGGGAGAGGGACCAAAACTTAGGAAAACATGGCGGCCATAGCTCAAAGAACCACATGGCCAGATCAGAGCTTAGCAAAGCAATGGCCACTAGTAGCCTTTTCATCTGTTATTTTTGTTGCTAAAGATTGGAGTTTCCTGATCAGAGACAGATTTTTTTAACCCATCTGTATATAAATAGATCAGTGTGTACTTATCATATACATGCATACGTATACACATATTCACACACAAACACGTACGTGTTGTTTTCTCAAGTCTCTTAAACATTTAGCTCAATTCTCAACTGTTGCTTTAAAGAATTGCTTTATAACCAGAAAACATAGCCTTGGGAATAGTTATCAAAGAATAACTAGGAAAGAGAATATCAGATTGTCAAACTTAACTTAAGAATCCACTTATTTTGAATGACTAAACTCATTCATTTCCTACGAATCTAATCTATATGTAAGCATGAAAAGAACTAGTCATTTTCCGCATACTTTGAACATAAGCTTTTTTCAATTCACATATCCAACAACAGTCATTAGAGGGATAAATCAATTCAGATTTTTCCTGACTGGGCTACTATATGAAGACTCTTGCCTAATTGATTTGTTCGATCCATTTCTTTTATAACTAGCTTAAGAATAATCTTCCCACCAAAACATGGCCATCCCCATCACCTGGAAGAATTGTAAATATCAATAGGACAATTTTGGTAATGGATTATGATATGTTATAGATATTGATTGCCTTAAAATTTATTTTAAACTTACTCATAAACAAGTCTGCTTTAGTAATGTTTCAGTTCTCTTTATTTGGTTTTGAGTAGGCCCCCAAATAAAGACCCTTATATCCTAGAACACTTTTTCTCATCAGGTTTGCCACTGAAGAGGAAAAAACAATGACTGAGGCAGACACAGATAAATGTCACTTTTGTTTTTTTGTTTTTTTGTTTTTGAGTTGGAGTCTCACTCTGTCGCCCACACTGGAGTGCAGTGGCTGCTCTGGGCCACCGTAGCCTCGCCCTGCTGGGCTCTGGTGATCCTTCTGCCTCAGCCTTCCAAGTAGCTGGAACTACAGGCGCGTGCTACCACACCCGGCTAATTTTTTTTTTAATTTATTGTAGAGATGAGGTCTCGCCAAGTTGCCCAGGCAGGTCTCGAATCCGCGGGCTCAGGCAATCCACTCACCTCAGTCTCCCAAAGCGAGATTACAGGCTGAGCCACCGAGCCCGGCAAATGTCACTTTTTAACAGATAAGGCCTAGTTTAAAGAGCAGCTTTTAAATACAGAACTGCAGAAGTAGGCACAGGCACAACGTGGCAATCCGTGGCTTCTCCCATGGTTGTGTACACACAGGCATTGGAAAGTAAACCAAAGGCTTCTGGGTAAAAAGAGGGGATCAGTTTCTGCAAGTCCATCCCCCTGCCAAACTCAATAATCTGATCAGTCATCCCTTCACTGATGAACAGGGAATGGGGGCTCAGGGACTAGAGCAAGGATATCCAACCTTTTAGCTTCCCTGGGCTGCACTGAGTTAGAGGAATTGTCTTTGACCACACATAAATTATATGATATACTTAGTGTATATATATAATAAGTCTTCATTTTTTATTATAGAGTTTAGAAAAATGAGAACAACATAGTGGGAAATTTGATCTTGTGTGTGTAAAACTTATCTATCAACGTCTGGTTCAATGGAAGTGGTCCCAATTCTTAGTGAGTTCTCAAGGTGCTCATCAGAAACGCTTGTTCTATTTTGCTCTCCGTGTGCTTCATCATTGAAAGCAGCTGCTCACACATGTATGTGCTGCCAAAAAGCGGTGTCATGAAAGAGGGGTGATCTTGTACTTCAAAAATGGAACTACACATGGAGTCATGAAGAAAATAAATGCTAAAAAACATAAGATGTTAAAAGATTTTGTGGGGCTGCATGACTAGCTGTCCTGGGCCGCATGCAGCCCGTGGGCTGCGGGTTGGACATGCCTGGACTAGAGGGTAGAACTGTAGGGAAAAAAATCTCATCTCATGTTAACCACAGAAGTAGGAAATAAACACACTCTCCACGCCAACCTCCCACACAACACCCTCTTATTTCTAAACTGTCATTTTAACATGGCTGTTGAAAGTGGTTTTCACATAAAATTTCTACTGATTTAAGGTTTCTTATGAATTGCCAAAATAACAATGTTTGTTCAGCCATCTTCAACGATGTTTAGCATCTAATAACTGGAGATAAGCTTTAAAAATTTCCTGAAAAGGTGAGTCATGTCAGAAGAAACAAGGAGTGGATTCAGCGAGAGGTTTGTCTGAATCAACAAGAAGGAAATCCAGGAGCTCTGAAGCATCAGTCACATCAAGAGACTCGAGTTGATGTCATTCGTGTGTCTACTGTTAGAGGAAAACACAAGCCAAAGTCATTTTGCTGGACCAAAGTCGTTTAGCTAAACCAGAGGGCTTCCCCTGACAGTGCTGCCCTAGAAATATCAGGCAAACTAGGAGATCAGGGTTGGAGTTAGAGGCCAAGCTGACCTCACTGGTTAAGCAATATTTCAATACTGGATTATAGTTCAAGGGTTGTCCAGTTGTCCAAGTTCAACACACAAGTGCCTGTCTTATTTTTCAAACTGCTAGGTAGTTGGAATCTGCATTTATGTTTAAACATATTGTCACAGAGACATTGATTTTTGCCATTCTTATGCTAAGTGTAACTTTGAGAAGTAAGCAACACACGCGTTGCTCTTGCTTTTTAAAAAACCATCAAGTCATACCTTTGTATTAAGTAAGTTATCAAGAGGCTCTTAACTTTATAGCCCTTTGGATGAAATCTACCTAACTCCATGCTTTCAACACTTTTGTTAACTCAATCACAGAGATTTCTTGGTAATATATGGTTTTTGATCTTATCTGAATCAACTATAACTCTCCATTTAAAATCACTCTCCTAAGAGTGATGTACGTTTTGGGCATCTGAGTATATTTGTAGAGCTAGCAGTTGTGGTAACAAGACTAAGTTTACATGTCTGTCCACATCAGCACCATGCACTCAAGATGGATTTCAGCTGCCAAAAAGGTCACTCCAAACTGCTTGCACAAACCTGTCTTTATGCCCCTGTTTATTATGCTCCCATGTAGTAGATGTCTTAGGCACTGAAACAGCACAGCCATATATCAACAGCTCTCTGGTGGTTCCGAATGTTCTAAACAAGAGCAAGGGTGCACTGAACCTCCCATGTAAACTTTATACAACAGATTCAGCAGAACTGTAATTATTTACAAAATGATGGCATGAGAAATCTCTGGATTTATATCTTACGTTAAAGTAACTTAGATGGTGTCCACATAATTCTTGAATTCGTGGTAGGTTTGTAATTTATTTTGTTTTATTTTGGTTGTTGCACTTGATACAACCCTAGGGCTATTCTCATTGACATTTCCAAAAGAAAACATCTCAGATTGGACAGGTTTCTGAAATGTACATGCTGATTAAGTCCCGGTGCATGCATGGTCCCCTAGAAACAGAATATATTCTTGCATTGGCACCAAGTGTTGTATTTGGTATATAATGTGAAATCTGATTTTCTTGCTTTTATGATCAAAAAATAATTGAGAGAAAAATACGGCATTTTAGGGACGTGTCTGTAGACCTGGGTCAACCAAATCAGGTGGAATTTAGAACTTTATGTCCCTTTTTTCAGTTTGTTCCCTGTTCAAAGTGGTGAGTTTAAGCACAAAGCTCCCCTTGATGTCAAGGGGACTCCCTGTTTGTATTGGCATTATGGGGTGGGCATGAAAAAAAAGGAATGAAACCTCTGAGAAGATGAAAAAATCAGTTTCAATGAAAATTACAATCCCAAAGTTAAAGTGCTACAATGACATCAAAATATCATTCGTATTCTCTGTTGAATGTATACCCATTTGTAAACGATGTCACTTAGATAACCCCCCCAGATTTTGTCACCTAATCAATATTCATACCCCACTTTAAATTCTCCTTCTAAACAGACACCTAGAAACATTGAGGCCTTAAATAAAGGGAAAACAACAACAACAAAACTCTACCTCTCTCTCTATGATAGTCTATTTATAAAAATTAATGCGCTGATTTTTTCTTCACTTTCCTTTTGCCCCCGAGACACTAAAATATTTGCCTCTTCCACCCCTCACCCCAAAAGGGAACTTAATTCTTTGTTCACATACCAAAATTACTTTGGGTATATTCTGTGGAGATAGTTCAGGGGGTGTTTAACCATAAGAGCATGAGTAATCCACTATGAAATGTTATCTTATTACTGTCAACATACTTTTCAAGCTTTAGCTAAATATTGCTCCTAACACCACCATAGGGAAGAAAAAGATTATTATCACATCTTCTTTTCACAGCAGGAGAAAGTGAAAGGAGAATAGTTAGTTAAGTGCTTTACTCAAGGCAGAAGAAAGCATTCGAGTTGGAAATCGGCTACACTCCACTGGAATGCCTTGTTCTGCAACCAGGCCCAGCTTATGAATGGCATACTGATTTAGGGGGATGGAGAGAGTCCAGACAATTGCCATTATTCTCCCTATCTCATTCCCTGGGAATAAAGTAGGTCAACTCTAGCAAGGAGTATTCATTTTTTCAGACTTTGAAGACGTCATTTATTTATGGTGTCGAATAGTATTTTATCGTGTTGACTACTTCACCTACTCCTCAAGGACATTTTTGCAAAATTAGAAATGTGTCAAACCTCATTTGGCATATTAAAAAAAATCAATCAAGCAATCAATCCTGGAACATCATAGAACTCAATTTACTTTTAACAACTGAATTAATTAAAAAATAGTTTCTCTTTATGGAAATGACCTATTCTCCTGGGAAATGTGATTTGATATAAAGTCAAAGTGAGAAGCAGAAATTACAACATAAAAACATAGAGTTGGGAGCCTTGAGATTTGTACTGCTGAAAGTGAATGCATTTTTTAAGAGTTTTAGAATGCACATCATAGTTCTATGGTTTCATTTTAAAAATAACAAATGAGAAGAATAACAGTTGGAGCTTAATTGGAAAAACAGAAAAAAGGAATAAGATAGGTGTTTATATTCTTTAGACCAGTTATCCTCGGCATCTTTGAAAAGGTCACACTTTATCATTTTATAGTTGATTTCACATAAACTATCTAGACTCATAAACCTTTACTTGGTATGAATTTAGCCTTTTTGTAAGTGGAAGTGTTGTCTTAAAAGATAATTTTGTGGCATATCTTGAGGTTATTAAAGATCCCCCCCAATCTAGTCTAAACATGTATCAAAAAATAGTTTGATTTTTACTACTTTGCAAAAACTTTATTTCATTACTTTTTAAAAATGAAAGTCATAAATAATGGAAAATGAGAATAGCTTTATTTTATATTTATAAAAATAACACAATGAAAATTGGATAATTAGACTTATGCTCTTTAAGAGAAGTAAACCAGGAGTGTGTTTTTTCGAAGAAATCATTGCCTTTCAGGTACAAGATACTCATCGAGCTGCACTAGCGATTTTGAAATCTTCTGAACCAACAAAACCTTAGTGGAAACAAACTCAGAATTTTTAAAGCTAGAATTTGAAAAGGAAGGGAAGATTTCATGAGTCCAAAGAGCTGTCAGTTAGCCAGTCTAAGAAGGTGAATGAGGTCGTGGATATCAGAATAATAATATGGGGGCGCCATCTTTTAAAGAGCACTAACTCTTTTCTTCTTTCTGAGGTTTCTGTCAAATCTCTCTATCCCCTTTCCCCCTCAACTACTTTCAGCAGATTGTGGGCTGTGGTTCAACACGACAGGGATGGTTAGGAAAAGGGGAAAAGGAGAAAAGGAGAGGGAAAGCTGCTGATTTTCCTGGCACTGATTTCCCAAAGCCTAAATCCATCGAGGCTACCATAGCTCTTCTGGGCATAACAAATATCAGCCTAGGGAAATTCCTTTGAAGATAATGTTTTTGTTGTTGTTTCTCTGAAATTTGAGTCAGAGAGAGAAAGCTGGAGAAGAGATATAGATGGGTTTCTGATTCCTGGCATCCTGTCATGAAGCTCAGTGAGAGTAAGAGCGAAAGGGCTAGGTAGATAGAAATTCAGAACCTTTCAGCAAAGGATGGTCAGTCGTGGGACATCTTTGCATAAGCTGAGTCACTCCCATCACCTGGCTAGGAGCAATAACTACCCATCCCCCAGTTAGCACTAGGCAAGGACTTCTCTGCAGTGATTGCCCTCTTGGAATGCCTCTCTTTTTTTTTTTTTTAACTTCCTTATGGGTTCCTTCAAGACACTCAAAAGTCCTAGGTAATCCTGGGCACCTTGTGATATTGTAATGGACCAGAAAAGTCCTGCATCTATGCATCTTTGCATGAGGTGGGCTAAATAAAAGACCTATCCTGTCTTGTCTGGGGCAGTGGTTAAACACATGCCTTTTGTAAGCGGTTTTTGGATGATTTTAAAGGCATCTCATTCAATTTTTGAGTTTTTGCATAGGGATGCATTTAATATTCAATTTTTTTCAAACTCAACTCACAGGCATAAATTTACAATGAAGAGAAACCATAGCAAAGGCAGGGAGAGGATAGGTTCTTCATTTACTTCTTCTGTTTAACTTTTTCCAGAAATCAACTTACTTCTGAGGTAGATTAATGAAAATCACCTTTGTCACAAGTCTCCAGTTAATTAATTTTTCTGGTTTCTCAGGACCTCACTGTCAACTACTTGCCATAGAAGTAGAAAAAAATGATTCAAGCCTCAAAACAAGATTCACTGAATGTCGTTCAAATACTAATCACCCAGAGGTGACTCGATATTTAAGTTTAAATCTGGATCAGGACTGGATAAATTTGAAGGAGAAAAAGGATAAAATTGTAAATCCTGTGATACCAGATGTTGAAGTCTGCAGGTAAATCTGAGTATACCCTAAGCTTATGACTAGCAGGACTCACTGTAGACTATTTTTAGCCCTTTAGTGAAGGGACTGGTCTTCCAAGTTTCTCTTTATGGTCTGCTCATGGAACCCTTCACATGCCCCAGCTATTCAGATTCAGTTGCTCAGCTTAACTGTGTTTCACCCCAAATTATTTGTATTTTTTCTTCTGTATGTTATTCCCATTAGTTAAACATGCTTTGATTTGAAATGAGCACGGGAGGGAAAATTTTTGCATTTAAATTAGGTATTCTTCTCAACTTCATGACTGCTGCTGAGATTATTTCTGTCCAAGTATCTCCCTTCTCCTTAACCACCACCACTGCCCTGTGCCCACGCCGGTCTGTTTAAAACTGGTGATTCTCTGTCATAAACATTCTAAGATAGGGTGAACAACACAGTATCAAACACTCTAGAGTTTAAAGGTTACTTTTAAAAAATGGAACTCAAACGATTATAACTTTCCACTGGAGAGCTTAACATCCCACAATCATCAGTGTCCACAAATGCTGTTAACCAGCTTGACTGATGCAAACATTTCTTTGCAAGCATTTACCGAGATATTGTAAATTACTTAACTGCCGCAGTGTACTTTCTCTCCCTTAATCTTGATCTGATCCCTGAGGGGCTATTTATTACAGATATATACAACTTGTCATTAGAAGTGATGTTAATGTAATATGACATAAGTAGCACACATTGTTTAAATGTGTTCCAGAAAGTTAGCAAATTTAGTTCAGCGAATACTTACATGATCTTCTGCCTGAAAAGCAGTAAGAAAGGAGTGAGGCCAGGGGGGGTAGGGGCAAAATATTAAACACTGTTCACTGTAGGTGGCCAATTAATACCCTGTATCCAAGCTGGAACAAATCCTTCCACTATATACATAAAGCATATAATCTCTTATCTGCTTAGGCATTATCAAATATTTTAGCAAATCCTAGTAACTTCAAACACAGGTTTAATGGAATGCAGTGCTAAAACATGCAAAGTCAAGAATCAAGTTTTTTAAGAACATAATCTGTTTTAGGAGGTTTCAAGAGAACTACTTTGCAATGCCATTATAATCTTATCCCATGAAGAAAGACGTCTGATTTTGGCCAAACAACATTACATGTGTTTGAGCAAAATGCACAACTTTGCCTTCCCAAAATTAAAGCCATAAGCAGGAAAATCATGCTAATTCTTTAGAAGTTGAAAGAGTGTACAGCTATTGGTTCAGTTCTCAACATTTGGTCACCAGATAATATTAATTTGAAAGAGAATTCTAATAGATGACCACATGACATTAACAGTATAATCTATCTGGGACTTGTTCCATATTAATTCAGCATTTTGTTTTGTATCTCATCATCAAGTTAAAAGTAATACAATTAATTAAACCACAAACAAGAAAAAAAACCAATATAACCAATAATGTATCTCTGACAAAAATTTCAGTTTTCACTTATGCATACATTTGTTTTAAAATGGATCCCTGTCTCCCCTAGCTGTACTGTTCTTTTTTCCTGGATAAACTGGGATTTATTTTAAGAGTCTTTTCATCTTTTCCATCTTTATCTGGGATTCTGCTCATGCACTCAGTGTGGTTTAGATGAAAGATCAGAAAGTAGGTAAAGTGAGAGAAATCTCCTTTTCAGAGTGAAGCAAACACAGCATGAAGCCAGGGAGAAAAGCAAAGAAACTGTCAGGGAAAGACAGACAAAATTGCATGTAGAAACTGATCTTTCCATATATTTTAAAGCAGAAGCTCTGTGATAAACTTAACTTACAAGCATAATATCTTATGCATTTTATATAAACCAGGAAACACAGAGAATACAGACCATGCCTAGCTAAAAATAGGGGAAGGAAAAGAAAAAGAAAGTAAACCATCCTATTTCTTTTTAAGAAAAGAGCATGATTTTCTTAGTAGGGTTTGCATTGCTTTAAAAAATCTAGTGCTCATGAGTGATGCAAGATAACACTTTCTTGTAATTTTATATAGTAAGCAAAGATTTAGAATATTTACGGACCACCCTGAGTAAGAACGTCACTGCATTCTAGGAGCATTCTCATACCAGAACATTCATCTTAAAAAAAAAAAAATGCCCAGTGGTCCTCAGGCCATATATGGCTGTAGAGGGAGGTATGCCTTTGACCTTCCAGTGCCTGCAGAATTAGAGCACAAAGTCGTTACAGCCTACTGAAGGATTTTCTTTCTCAGAATTGTTATAATGACTAACTTCTTATCAGATCTGGCCAGCGACTGTACTAAAGCACTTAAGGCTTCCTACATTCTAATTTCTGATAAAAAGGATTATAAAGATATTTGTATTGTTTTGAGTGACCGTCTACCGGTATGGGAGGCTATGATTCAGCGTAAAACAAAGTTTGTCAAGCATTTGCACACCCGCGAACTGTATTGCTTTGGTGTTTGAGTGCTGCCTGCTTGTTCTCTGCTCATGGGCAGACATAGAAAGGAGGTCTGTGTATTATATTTTAGACCCTACACAGCCAGCCTGGCATAAATTCCTTTTTCTGATTTATGGGTAGGTCTTGAAACAGAATTTCTCCTTATTAAAATTGATATAGAAACATTCCACGCTTTCAGTCATGAAGCATTTTTTTTTCATTTTTTTATTCTATACAATGTAAGGAATTACTGTATTCCACTATTTATATTCTCAACATATACTTTTACAGTTCTCAGTCATTCTGCATTGGTTAACAGATGCTACAGTGTCTGGTCTTAAAGATTCATGGCTCTCGTGTATTTTTCTCATTACTCAGGCATCTAGACTTCCTCTCATTGGTTGTTTCCTCTATGGGAATAAAAGTACTTTGGAATAAGTATCAGCTCTCATGCTACTTGCTGAAACATGAGGCAGCAGAAAACAAAACAAATGATACAGCATTTCTTAAAGGAGCTTTCAAACCTACTTATGCATGAACTTCACGGTTATCCAGTTATTCAGTGAGCTCTTTCTCAAATGCTGAAAATTATTCTTTGAAAAGTATTCACAGTAACAACTTTTCTACCAAGAAAAGTGACATGGCAACTATTTACCAAAAAGATGCCATGCAAGTTATGTGGCATTGTCTTCTATAGCCCGGGACATATCACTAGGACACTGTATGTTTACCAACAAGTCAAAATCTACTTGGATTGCAGGTGTCTAAATCTTTTATTTTAGTTCAGTTTGCTTTTGATGGAATGAAAGTCTCTTGGTTTTCTCCACAGACAGTATTCCTTTTTAAATTCCTGAAGTATGCAATGCAAATCTTCACTCTAACAATATTACTTTACTAGAAAGCATAATTGTGTGTAAACGTTTCCTTCTGATTTAAGTTCTATAACACTGTAATTCATTGTCTGAGTAATTGCAGCAGAGTGCCAGGAAGTCTTATATTTGGTGATAATTTACACAAATAAGTATTTATTTTTGGTGTAAGCAAAAATGACCTACTACCTTTAATTCGTGGGACTGGCATTTCCAAACCAAGATTAGTGTTATGGATTCCTTGACCCTGGTCAAAAAAAGCAGGTTCTAAGATAGATAGATAGATAGATAGATAGATAGATAGATAGATAGATAGATAGGTAGGTAGGTAGATAGACAGACACAGAGACTTAAAGGCTAATTTAACAATATGGCTTTATTAGACGATCAGTAGACCATACCCTTTACTTTGGACACATTTATCCATTCATTGATTCAAGAAAAACTTT
>CAUYQG010256792.1:0-26890 GCA_963574415.1 Tarsius wallacei
TCGCCAAGTTGCCCAGGCGGGTCTCGAACCCGCGGGCTCAGGCAATCCACTCACCTCAGCCTCCCAAAGGTGCGGGATTACAGGCTGAGCCACTGAGCCCGTCTCAAAACATTTTTTAAAGAAACGAGAATTTCTGTGAAACTGGTTTATATAAATATTTTTAAAGGTAAGAAAATTTTTGTAATTTTTTATCATATTGCTTAGAAAAAGCTAAATCTATTAAATGCAAATGGTAGGGAAAATGGGAGAAGGAAGAAAATTAGGAACCTATGAAATGAATTACTTTTAAAACAATCATTTATTAGTAGTATAAGTTTCACAACATGTAATTTAAATTTTATTGTCTAAATTTCAATTATACTTACATTCGTATTTATTTGTTTTCAGATAGAAATGTCCATACTGACAACACGTTTTTAAAAACTGCTTTATTTTAGGAGAGAAAGACAAGTTACGATTAATTTATTATTTTTATCTGTAGATTTAAGTCTCTATTATCTAAATTTCAATAATACTTACATTTATATTTATTTATTACTAGATGGAAATATCCAAAGGGACAACTTATTTTTAAAAACGATTTTAAGAGAGAACAACAAACTATGATTGACTTATTATTCGTATCTATAGATTTAAGCCTTTACTGTTGGCTTAGGAGCCAAACGGATGGACTGAGTCCTACTTCAGAGGTGTATTGCAGAGTGAAACTGATCACAACCGTGAACATCAGCATGAGATAGTCACTACGGCACGCAGTCTCTGTGCCACGTAACACATTCAGCAGTTTTGTCTGTTACCCCTTTTACTCCTAAAAATAATCTTACACAATGGTTAAAAGTGCGGGATTGTAGCTAAGCAAGACAGACTGGAGTTTTTGTCTCAGCCTAAATAAACGGTGGCAGCCTAGGGAAGTCAGGTTCCTTGAGCAACACATAGGGCAAGCAGTTTAATAAACTTGGGATGTTCAGGCTCTTGTCAAGGAGGAATAAGTGAGCTGAGTGAACAATAAGACCCTTGAAAGAGTTGGCTCCTGACAGAATGAGTTCCCTTCGAAATGTCCCTGGTGGACACACCCTTCGGAATGCTCTTTGTTCTTCTTACCGGAACAGGAATAGTGCTTTAAGTCACATTCTCAACAACTATATAAGAGAGATTACCTATGTCTTCTCATTAGCCTAGGGAGATTTCCTTTATGTTACGCCCACAAATGTAAGAAATATGAATGATAAACCTTTTTAAAAGCTCCCCGGAGGACTTCACTCTTGGTCACTCGTGAGATAATTGTTACATTTCCAGTTCCCTAGGAACATTTTCAACATTGGATCAGGAAACATGATAAATACACCTATGTAAAATTTACCCAAACATTCATTCTGACACTAAACTTCAGAAGATGATTCCTGGTGCAACTAGTGGCAAGAGTCCTGATTCCTTGAGTATTGCTTTTTCTCCTCTTTTTTTGCTTATGTTTCGATTTCTTGCCTCTCGCTTCCCACCCACAAAAAAAAAAAAAAAAAAAAAAGGCTGGGAGAAAGAGAAAACCCGTATTGTCAAAGCAGAAGAACAGTTGATGAATAGAATGATCCACATTGATAGGCTGGCAACATCCTAATTGGATGACAGTGGGGACCATGGGCACTGGGGCTGGCTGGGAGAGGAATAGAAGGTGAGAAGAAATGTGGAACTGACTTTTTTCTAAACACTGTACTGAACTCAGTCCTCTCATACCCTCCCTTTTTCCTGGCCCTCCTCAGTTTCCCAAGTGTTAAGTGTGAATTTCAATGCTTATTGTGTCCTTCCTCCATGTTGCAGAGATTCTTATAAGAAAAAGTAAAGGATTTATGAAAACACCTTAAGCTCTTCATAATTAGACTCTGTATAAATATAAGGGATTATCAACAATCCTTAAATTTATTGCTGTTCTTATGATTCATATACTGATACTTTTATTATTCTACAACAAATAAATAGCAAGGAATGTCCCTACAGTAAGGAAGAACGCAGCCCTTCAAGCAATGGAGCGCAGTCGTCAATTCCTAAGAAGTGACAGCCTCAACTAGACCACCGCTGGCCTGTCACAGCATTCAGAAGTAAGAATGCCATTCTTCCTTCTTAATATCTCATTCTTTGAAAGAATTTCTGCAGAGTGATGGCCATCCATCAGCCTAATTGTGACTTGCAAGTACCAGCCCGTCCTCACTTGGCTTGCTCCTGTGACATGAATAATGAAGCCACCCAACTGAGGAACATCGTGCAACATCACCCTGTGGTGCTGAGGCACAAGGTCTGCTTGCTGCACACTTTTGCACAACTGATGTAATCTTCCTATTGGCTAAGTCGTATTCCCACAAACTGTATAAGAGAGATCACCTATCTCTTCTCATTAGCTTAGGGAGATTTCCTTGATGTGCCCACTAATATAAGAAATATGAGTGATAAACATTTTTTAAAGTTCCCTGGAGGACTTCATTCTTGGCCACTCATGACATAATTGTTACATTTTCAGTTCCCCAGGAACTTTTTCATTGGATCATTTGATACACCCTCAAGTGTTCAGTACAAAACCCAAACACACAGCAAAGCAAAACATCTAACTAAAAACAATTTGTAAATAAAACATAGTCCATGAGTTTAATCTCTTCCCCAAACTAGTACGGTTTATACATCTCCCCAGTTCATCTCTAAGGCACTTGCAACTCTCAACTTCTTCATCTTTGCCTCTCTTCTGTCCCAAGCTCCAGTGAGACGAGCCACCCAAGCCATGTATAGCCTCTCTGGCACTCGCTCTCAGGGTGCCCACTCTGTTCCTTTCTAAACTTCACATGCTCAGTGCAAGCCTCCTTCACAACATGGGGACTGCTGCTGTTACCTGCTCAGGGATGTCCTGGCAGAGTCAAGGTAAATGTGCACTCTGGTCATAACCTTCTAACACTCCTGTCACCCATTATGCCTTATGTACCCATCTTGTCGTTTTTGCTGTAGCACTGTTCATCATTGTCCAGATCATGCCTGCCCTTTCAGATCAACTTCACTTCAGCTGCAGCCTTTCTACGTGACCCTAGCTATCCTTCCTGAGCTAACCCTCCTCCCTGAATCGTTGACAAATTCTACCACAAATATGCAATGGTTGCTGTTCTGTGTTTTTTTCACTCTTCCACATTTTCCTATGCATATAGTTCATGACTCCATCTAGAAACTAATGTCCCTGAAGACAGGGATAGCATGGAAAATAATCTTTGTTGACTGCATCACCTAAGTCTGGCAGTGAAAGTAGAAATGGAAATGTATGCAAGTCACCATATTTAACTGGTACTCATTTTAATTTCAGACAATTTGTAATAAATGCCTTTAATTCAAATAAAATACTAAGCTTCTATTGATTTCAAAGTGTTACTTAAAATACAAAATTTACTGCTTCTCTGCATAGAAACAATTCAGTGAGCTGGCTTTCGAAATCATGAAAATAAATGTATATCTTTTAAATTTCAATACTTTCTGATTTTTTCAAAAATTGGGAGGATTTAAAAATAATATGCCATCAGAAATATGCAGTTAGTGAAATATTGGAATGGATTCGATAATATTATTGAACAAACTTAAGATGAAAGCAACACAGTTTTATAGTTCTCATTAAAGTCACTTTCCAAAGAGAGAATTCCATCAGCTCTCATTACATATTGATGTGGAACTATATGGTGACATATTTACATAATAAAATAAATATTTCCATGAATTATTTTGCATGATGTGAAATTCCGTACAGAAATCTTCAACATTAAGGATCCAAAATAGTGTTATTTCAGTCACAACAAATTTAATTTGAAGATGACAAATGAACTGCCAACAAATATCTTAGATTTCGATAACCAGGAACCTGAATAACGGAGTAGATACCCCACATAAATCACTTTTTGATGAATGATTTGTTCATTTATATTTCTAGTTAGAGCCATTCTGTTCCTTTAGGTCTGGGAATATGCCTTTTACATTTAAAAATAAGTGTTAAATGATTAAACATTCAAATTAATATAAATATATACAAATAAACAATTTTTTAGCACTTCTCTCCATTGTTGTATCATGCAAGAGGATAGATAAATAACTTCCTCTCCCAAAGAGGCTCATGTCACATAAGTCTTACTTCATACAGTAGTGCATTATGACTTCTAGAAATTTCCAAAAGAGACAGCCAATCCAGATGACTCCCTATGAAATGTTGCTTTGCCAACTGATGTTTCATTAGTGAAAATATATCATGTACCAGGTTCCAGTAGATTGATGAAAGCTGTAGTGACTCCCCTGGACACCAGGCCTTGAGGTGTGGTTACCATACAATGAGGTCAGACTTCATGACATTAAGCCTTCAGTCAACAGGAACAAGTTGTCTATCCAGGGGCTGACCATGCCTATCTCCATTTAGTCCCCAAACCTAAAACTCTACCACAGAGGCATTTTTCCTGACCAGTCTTCTTACAAAATCATTTTCTTATTTTTGATGAATGAAATAGATTACTAAATAAGTTAATAGAAAAACTTTGACTTGGGAAATGCTAAGATTCCTAGACAAGTCCATAAACTGTTTTTTTCTGTAGAGCTTCATAGCAGGGAAACCTCCCTCATCATCTAGAAACCAAAACTCAGAGTCATATTTCATTCCTTTCTTCATCTCATCTACAATCCCATTTATCACTGAATCCTGTGAACTAGGGGCTTTGTACATGTTTAATCTATACATCTATTTACATTTTCGCCTCTACCACCTTGTTCTTATTGTCATTACTTCAGGTAAACATTGTACGATTTCCAATGAACAACTTCTAACTTCATTAGCTTCAATCTATTCTACATTAATAGCAAGATTAAAAACCTAGTATCAAATGCCAAGTGATGTAAAAATTCTCGTACTCCCAAACAAAGTCATACCTCTCTTTATTTTTACCCTCAAAAATCGACTCTTCTCCATTTTCCCAAGTCAGTAGGTAATAGACACCAAGATCAGAGACACTAGAGTCATCCTCAACTTCTCTCAAACTCCACACTTATGCCCTCACTCATTGTCATAGGGAGTTAAAAGGTAAACTTACTTGAAATCATCACAAGAAAAAGTTTAAACATATTTCAACAGCTAAATATCCTTTGATTATTCAGTTTCATAGAATTTCTGAACTAAGAGTGTCCAAAAACAATTACTTATTTATAGAAGAAAAATACAATCTAGGGCCAAGTGTGGTGGCTCACTCCTGCAATCCTAGTACTTTGGGAAGCTAGGGTGAGAGAATTGCTGGAAGCCAGGAAGAGTTTGAGACCAGTCTGGGCAACAAAGTGTGACCCCCATCTCAACACAATATGGAAAAATTAGCTGTGCTGGTGGCGCATGCCAGTAGTCTTGACTACTCAGGCAGCTGAGACAGGAGGATCGCTTGAGCCCAAGAGGTTGAGGATGTGGTGAACTGATGCCATACCACTACACTACAGCCTGGGCAACACATTGAAACCCTGTCTCGTGTGTCTGTGTGTGTGTACACATTATATATTATGTTACATTATACACACACACACACACACACAAAATTTGGGTATGACAGATGAAGCATTAGGCAGGTAACAGAGCTAAGAGACTTACTCCTAACATCCAGACTCTCAGGAAGGGGTGTTTTCTTCAACTCACCTTTTACCATTATGTTAAAATATTTGACAGTGAGTGTTAATTCTTAACATTGGTTATTGAATGGTGCTAATTGTATCACTTGAGATTCTTTGTAAATTTCTAGCTCAATTTTCCCAACTACCTTAATTTTTAAAACATATTTCTCAGTCTTATTGCCTAGTGGTGGAATTTAATAGACAGAACTACTTTCATATCAGTGTTTTCTTAAATGTTTACTTAGCAAAATAAGAAAAAAGGTATTAGATGATGTTGTAGAAATTCAAATAGCCTTCAAATGTTCTTTGTCAAAATTTGTAAAGTGAAGAAAAATATTAATTTTGAATCTTGAATGGATCTTATGAGATTTTTTTTTCTTTTTAGGGATTATTAAATACCTCTTAAATGCCTTAATACACATAAAAAATATCAAAATCAGGAATAACATTATCTGTGATCATTTATCCAGTATTGTCTTTCTGGCTAGGTGTACAGGTCTCTGTGATTCTTACTTTCACACGAATAACCCTTTGTAAATGCAATATATTTATGATTGACTAATACAATAGCAATAATTTTTTATTATGCCTGAAGAAGAATGGAAAATATTCTGTCATCATGCCTACCATAAAAGTTTATAGCATTTGATGATATCATCTGTCGGTTTTCTTTTTATTTCACACTCAAGTCATACACTTGGAGTTTGGTCCTTATAATTAAATGATTTATTTCCTCATGCTCTGGACCCTTTTTTCTTTCTCCAAGTGCTAGTGGTCAACTACATATTCATCAATTAATTCTGAACAATGAAAATAAGCAGCAGTATGTATTGACTATCAAATTGCCACACAATATAAGGAATAACTTATTACATAAGAAAAAATAATTGACAAATTAACCTCATGAAAAATTATGCAAAGCAAAGTAAAATCTGTCCCAGACTGACATGACCTGACTGTCACCAGGGTGACTTCAGACCCTTATTAGGCAATTCTCACATTACCACAAAAGTTAAAAGCATGGAATGATTTCAATGAGATTTTTTTTACAACACTGAAAGCTCTTACATTTTAGTCTTTGTGATGATATACATGTTAGCAATTTAGCGAAGATGATAAAACATCCAATTAGGAGGCAAGAGACTGGATTATATGCCCCCCTCTACCTCTAATTTGGTTTCTGACATTGAGTAAATCAATTAAGCATCACCTTGTGTCATTTTCCTTTCTTAAAATGGTCACAACAATACTTTTCACTTTCCTTCCTCTGAGAAATGGGTGAAGATGTATGACCTGGTTCTATGGTGGCCTCACCTTGAGGCAGCCGGGGTGGAAGGTTTTCCCATTTCAGAGTGAAGCAGTCTACAAAGACGTAACCCATGTGTTCTTTCTTAAAATTATTATCAAGTAAAGTAAAAATAAAACTTTCTAACGCCAACTGGGAATTGTATGTTTGGATTGGGGACTTGTTTTATATAAAGCAGTCCCCAAGTTGGGGATGGCTTCCCTCTTTATAAAATGTTCATCTTTTTTGACAATAAATATAAAGTTCTTTCTGGGTGCTTTCCAGCAGCTTGTCCCTCTGTTGTATTTGAATCACCAGCATGGCCTCATTCGCTGTGATATTTCCACTGAAAGTCATTCTGTTGAATAATGGATGATCTACAATATGATTCTATAGGCTTTCTTTTCCTGGAGAAGCAGAGTAAAAGTGCAGTTTTTGGGATTCATACAAGAAGGTATAAGTTTATAAAAAGTGTGAATATGTGTTGATGTATTGATAGGAAAGACTTGTGAAGATGCAACTGCATAAGTGTACAGGTAGTCAATCTCTGTCATATCATTGGCATTGGAGTTTGCCCTCCTTATAAATACAATATTATGGCACAAAGAGTTCTGAGTATGCACTCTATTTTTATCTTAATGTACGCATCTGATTAAAAAAAGTATCAGTTTGAAGTTTATCAGAAATCAGTTTTTTTTCTTCATAGCTGAAGGTCACCATGTTGTACTCAATAGCAGTTCATTGTTTCATTTGTAACTTCTAAACCAAAATAAATCTAACTCGAAATAATAAAGTTTGAGATAAACCACTCATTTGGGGGAAATAGAGCTAAATGTATGATCACAAAGCGATAATTTTTAGATAAGGACAGAAAGTATCTTTGTTAGATTTAAAAGCTTAGAGTTTTAAAAAATTGTTTTCTGTTTTAAGCAAATTGTGAAATAAGAAAATTTTGTGCTTTTGACTCTCATTCCAGGTTCTGATTTCCCCTTGTCCTTCTCCCGTCCCCATCATCCTTCGAGTGATCTTCCATGAAAATTCACTGTGACCCACATTCTTTAACTGGGTCACCTTTAACTCCCTTTGAACCAGAGTCACACTCACTCTGTTGCTCACACTGGAGTGCAGTGGCACGACCATGACTCACCAAGGCCTTGACCTTTCGGGCTCAGGTAATCCTTCTGTCTCTGCCTTCCAAGTAGCTGGGACAACAGGTGTCACTATACCCAGTTAATTCTTTTTCTTTTCTTTTCTTCCTTTCTTCCTTTCTTTCTTTTTTTTAATGATGAAGTCTCACTATGTTTTCTAGGCTGGTCTCAAACTCCTGGTCTCAAATGGTCCTTTCAGTTTGGCCTCCAAAATTCCTGGAATAACAGGTGAGCTACCATGCCCAACAGTCACATTTAATTCTTAAATAACTAGTGCCTGAACTAGCCCCAGCTTCTGATACATCTCTCTTCACAACTGGGCATCTCTAGTATCACCAGCCAATTCTGGTTTCTGGAAATTACCTGTGCCATAACAGAAGGTAAAGCCCCCCAACTTTCTAAGCCTTGCAATGTGGGCATTCTTGCTGCTAGTTTAGTCGTGTCTTTGTGACTCAGTGCCAAAATCCTAGCCACTTGCTTTCCCTCAATTTAGGTCCCATCTTTGGACCCTGCTCTAATTATATTTCGTTCTTTCTTCGTGTCTGAGTCCCTGACCTTATAGGCTGCTTGTGTCTTATATTCCTATAAATATGGACTCTGGCTCATCAATACTCTTTGTGCATGACCTCCCCATCCACCACACTAGGGCTTGGTGTCTGTTGTTGCACTCCCACCTGAGGTACCTATACTTTATCTTCTGAGTAGCATCTGGCCTGAGTCACTTATATGATTTATCTGCCCATCAGAATTTGTGCGACTTCATATTGAACACTTAATACTAAACATTTTCACAAGACACTTCACAAAATTCTGTCTGTTGCTACATACTCAATACAGCAAGTCCTCTACGTACAAACCTGCAAGTTATGGACTTTAACAATGCACACCTGCATTGTTTTTTTTTTTTTTAAAGCATATTATCTCTCTCCACCAAGTATCAGGATAGCCCATTAAATACATAACGGTACTATATAGCTGATTGTGTTAATTGGGTTCCTGGGTTAACTTTGTTGGACTTAAAACACATTTGACTTACAAACACGCTCTTAGAACCGAACTCATTCATATGTTGGAGACTTCTCATACTTCAAATACTGTGTTCAAACTGCCATGTGATTCTTCTTCCTAAACATATTTCTGGCCAGGCTCGGTGGCTCAGCCTGTAATCCCAGCATTTTGGGAGGCTGAGGCGCGTGGATTGCTTGAGCCCGTGGGTGGGAGACCTGCCCCGGCAACTTGGCTAAACCTCGTCTCTACAACAAACCCAAAACTAGCCAGGTGTGGTAGCACGCGCCTGTAGTTCCGGCTACTTGGAAGGCTGAGGCAGAAGGATGGCTGGAGCCCAGCAGGTTGAGGCTGCGGTGGCCGGGAGCATGCCACTGCACTCTAGTCTAGGTGACAGAGTGAGACCCCAACTCAAAAAAAAAAGTACTTCTTATTTTCTTATATATCTGAGCATAGCGGGCTATGTGCCTGAGGGTTCCGAAAATATCCTATTATCAAATTCACAGTCATAGCAGAGATGAGTAATAACAGAATCAAAAACATTGACATAAGATGAGGTTCACGTAAATTCAACAAGACAACAATAATAATTAAAGAAAAATGTTGGCATTTGTCATCCAATTTATCAGCAAATAATGCAAAAAAGGGATACCGAATTAAACTGGGAGAATTAGGTGTCTATGTCATCTTATGAATAAGAGGCATAAAAACTCTTTACTGCATAAAGAGTCTTAAGGTTATTATATCACTCTTTCAAAACAAAATGGCAAATGTCTTATTTATAATAACTAGCTTAGGCTCAGACTAATCATATTCCAAAATTTCATCAATGTGCACCAAAGGGAGGAGAAGAAAGACAGTATCAGGCAGAACCTGGGACTGAAGAAGGTTTGCCTAATTCTTGGGCTGCCTCTATTGGCATGGGATGAAGTGGAGGATCATGCAGTTGAGGGAGAGAGCAAACACCATGGTATTCAAGAGAGCAGTGAACATGGGACCTTTGTTTTGGGAATTTATTGACAGAGGAGGTTTAGCCACACAGGTGGTCCTTGAGAACAAAGGTGAACTCGGCAAGAAATATTTTGAGCAAGCAGTGAAGACTCTGGACAATTAGGCCTTTTTCATAGGCTTAGTCATCACTCACAAGCAGTGTGACAGTGCCCCGCTCTGCAGCAGAGACTCTTGAGAAACGTGATGGATGGAACCCCACACAGTGGAAGAGCCTTGGGGGAGGGTCTGTGTAGGAGTCTGTGTTGTTGTATGGGAACACTGGGTGATAGATAAAGAAAGATGTTTATTTGGTGCATGGTTCTGCATGGTGCTGGCATCTGCTGGGTTTCTGGTGGAGCTTCAGGAAGTTTTGACTAGTGCAGAAGGCAAGAGGAGACAGCATGTCACGTGGCAAGAGTAGAAGAGAGAGAGAGAAAAAGAGGGAGAGAGAGAGAGAAGGTTCCAGACTCTTTTTAACAATCAGATCTCGCGTGAACTCATTGTCGCAGAAAGGCACTCAGCCATTCAAGAGGAATCCACCTCCATGGCCCAAACATCTCCCACCAGGCCCTACTCCAAGATTGAGATCACAGTCAACATGAGATTTTAGGAGACAAATATCCACATTATGTCACTCCACATTAGTGAGGGGCATATATGATAAACAGGGCAACTGAGGCAGAGTCAAGCACGGAACTTGTGAGGACTGGACACATTGGTGAGCAGGCACAGGAGAAGGTGGAAAGGGCCTTGTATGTTTTCCTCTGTGGGTAATGGTTACATGTAAGTGAAAGGAATTCAAGATCCTGTTCACAGATAGCACTGACAATGCTAGAACTATCCACTGCTGGTCACAACTGGCTCAGTAAAGAGGAAAAACAGAACCTACTAGAAGAGAGAAGACATCGTGATTAAGCTAGAAGTGATGAGATAAAGAAACATCCTAAGCCGGGCTTGGTGGCTCAGCCTGTAATCCCGCGCCTTGGGAGGCTGAGGTGAGTGGATTGCCTGAGCCCATGGGTTTGAGACCTGCATGGGCAACTTGGCGAGATCTCATCTCTACAATAAATCAAAAAATTAGCCGGGCGTGGTAGTGCACGCCTGTAGTTCCAGCTACTTGGAAGGCCGAGGCGGAAGGATCGCTGGAGCCCAGCAGGTCGAGGCTGCAGTGGCCGGGAGCAGCCACTGCACTCCAGTCTGGGCGACGGAGTGAGACTCTGATTCAAAAAAAAAAAAGAAACATCCTATTATTGTTATCCATTTAATTTTTCTTTTTTCCCTTGAGAACATGCAGTGGTTTCTTTCCCAAAGATCATGCAATCATATAGTAGTACAGGAAGTCCCCAACATATGAACAAGTTCTGTCCCAGAGTACATAAATCCAATTTGTTTTAAGTCCAACAAAGTTAACTTAGGTACCCAACTAACACAATCGGCTATATAGTACTGTATGTATTCAACACGCTAAATTGACACCTGGTGGAGAGAAAGAAAACATTTTTAAAAAGATGTGTGTGGTTAAAGTTCATAACTTGAAGGTTCGTATGTAGGGGATATACTGTAATGACTTCTCCAACAAAAGTTAAGTGTTCCTCCTTCACAGTTTGTGGCTTTCATTCCACAGGGATTGTCTGGCTCTCAGAAATAAGGTACCATACCCAGAAAGAGGTTGCCTAGCCAGTGGTCAGGTGCACCCATACGATCAGCACTGGCCCAGAAAACACAAGCAGGTCACAGGTGTCACAGTGTGCCTGATGATGCATTGTGGGTGATCTTTCTCTGGCCTCCCTCTTGTCTGCTAGGGTGCTAGGGGCTGCCCTGTTCAGTAGGTGCACAAGGTATAGTGCCTAGGGTCCATGATCTCTTCAGGAGCTCAGGGAAATACTTTAATTTCCTTAAAATCTGAAGAAAAACATAAACTTCTAAGTAGAAGAGAATATATTAATACACAAAAGTTTATTCATCTTTATAGCATCACGGACATAAGATAGAATTTGTAATGTTTTATATGGAGGAATGGGCTCATGAGGGCAAACAGAGCTTGAGTCCATGACAGTTATACTATACTTGGTCCTGGGTACAAGTCCTCCTGAGTCCTGAGCAGGGCAGGGAGAAAAGACTCTGAGATCAGAAACACCATTCAAGAGATTGCCCCTCACACTGACAGCCTTCATCAATTACTGTAGTATTCCTCACTTCCTTTTCCTAGGAACAATGAAGGACTTTTTGCCCGTTTTGGTTCTGATTTCAGACTGAGAGAGAAATTAATTTTGATATCCATGGTAAATTGTCACTTAACCAGATACACTGATCAAAATCCCACAAAATTTTAGATGCTTCCTAACAGGGGCCATGAGTTGGTGATGGTTTGAATCTAACACTCTGTGAAAACAAAGAATGGCGATGGTGTATAAATGAGAGGTTCTTGAGCTCTGGGTCACTCTAGTGGGGTGTTCAACCTAACTCTGCCACTTGCTAGCAATAGGACCTTCTCCTTACTTAAGGCTCGATTTCCTGTTTTTAAACTGAAAATAACTATAGTCCCTTCTTCAAAGGTTTATTTTGGAGATAAGACAATGAATGTGAATTATCTGTCACATGATCAGTACTCATTGACATATTAGCCAATATTATTATTTTATTACTGACTCCCAACATCCAGCTGGTAGTTTCTCTTCCATATCCACCTTGGATGAACTTGATAAATTATCTCCATGGTTCCATGTCAGATTTTTAAAGTTACCATGACAATTATAATTTTAATGTCAGCTACTTTTAAAAAATATATATGCTAACTTGATTCATTTCAATGTGCAACTTTTCTGACCTGAGTGTGAGAAGAATGCCTTGTTCTCAAGAGAGAAATTCAGAAGGTCAATACTGATAGATGACAGACAGATAGATAGATATAGATAGATAGATAATTAGATGTAAATAGATCATAGACAGATGATAGGTCCACACATAATTTCTTGATCAAATAATGAATAAAAATAGATAGATGTAGATAGAATGATGACAGATAGATCATAGATGATCAGTAGATAGATGCATATCAATTAATCAATTGACAAATTTATATGATATATGCTCAATAGAGATAGATAATAGATAGATGATTGATAGATATAGATGGATAGAGAAATATAAATGCCTGTTGAGTTGTGCAGTAGATGCACAGACATTATGCAAAAATGCTTGAATGGTATGAAAACACTGACTTTTCCTTCAAAGGTCATTTCTAAAACTAAATGCTGATGACAAATGTGCTCAGTTCTCGTCCTTGGTGTTAGAATAAGACTCTCTTTGTAGGCCTTCTCATGAGCATAGATAGGAAGGACAGGTCTGCTGAGGTTGGCCTGGGCTCATGACCCCCCTCCAGGCATCTCCAACAGCCTTTCCAGGCGGGAAGTTCAGAGAACGACCTGGAAGGTAGAGCCGCAGGTAAGCTCACACTTTGGGAGGATTTGGGTATGTGAGAAATCTATATCTATGACCATACTGAATGTGATTTTGCAAACTGTCTTATCTTCAGATAACAGATTCACAACTTTAAGCTGAAATATTTCCTAGAAATTAAAAAAATATTTGAATTAGCCGGGCATGGTAGCGCGCGCCTGTAATCCCGGCTACTTGGAAGGTTGGGGTGGAAGGATCACCAGGGCCCAGCAGGTCGAGGCTGCGGTGGCTGGGAGCAGCCACTGCACTCCTGTCTGGGCGACAGAGTGAGACTCCAACTCAAAAAAAGAAATATTTGAAAGAATGTGTAAACAACCAAACTGCACATTTTCTTTTTTAGAGGTGTGCTTTATATCTACAAGAGTGTGAGCAAGTACACATGTCCACACATGCTAACTTAAGTTTTTAATGACAACATCTGAGAAGCAGTGAAAACAACACCATTCCTAAATGGAGACTGTGAGGGGCAGACTTCACTGGGACTCCAGTGCCCCACTTCCTGGTGTGCATGTCTTGCATATGTGACCCTTCCTCCTTCCTTGAGTGTGAACAAATCCTGTAACATGCTTCCTGTCAATCAAACATGACAAATGTGAAAGAACCCCAGATGTCATGAAAGTCCCCAGTTAATTGGTTTGGAGTCTTTTAACATGGAGATTACCCCTGTGGAACCTGACATAATCAGGGAAAGTCCTTGAAAAAGGTCTGCCTCTATGAGATGAAGGCTCCACTTCTGGCCTTGGGGAAATCAGTGAGGACATGTACTGACTGAGAAGAGGACCATGTGGCAGGGAACTGCGGGTGCCATCGAGGAACTGAGGACCCCTGTCCAATCACCATGAGAAACTGAGTTCTGTCAGTAGCCTGAAGAGGACCTTAACCAAGGTTCAGAGGAGACCACAGTCTTGACAACACCTGATCACAGCCTATGAGATGCCAAGAGAGAACTCTGTCAAGCCATGCCCGGGTTCCTAAACCAAGAATACCGTAAGAGGATAAAAGGATGCTGTTTCAGGTTCCTAAACTTGTAATAATTTTTACTCAGCAATAAAAAACAAAAAACTAAGGCACAAAAAAACTGCCAATCATTTGAAAATACCTTTATAAAATTACCTCTAACTTAACTGTGGGAAAAACAACTATTGCTTATCATGTTGTTTCCAACAATTTTCTCAGCTAAATAAATAGCCAATAAGAACAAAATCCTTGACCATAGTCCTCTGTTTACAAAATACATATATATACTGTAGTATCATGAGGCGAGATTAAAGCTGCAGTATATATTTTTTGCCATAATCTTATCTCCATTGCAATAAAATAAAAATCTCTTAGTGTTAACGTGGATTCACGTGGAGGCTGAATGTTTTCTTATTTTTTTTGACCCCTCTCCATACTTTGCCTTGAACCTTAGTACATTTATGAATAATTTGTAAAACCACCCATTGAACGAAAAGATGCTTCAACTTGATTTCCTAGAATGTATTTCACTATAAAAACCGAGAAGGTGATGAATGCTTTTCTTTGAATAATGTGACTTATTGTACTTTAAAACAGCAATTTTTACAAATCACTAGCAAGAATGTCTTGAATATGTGTGAATGTCTTTATTATTGATAAAATTAGATTGTGGAACTTGCATTTGAAGATTGCCTCTTGCTTTTCATGGGATTTCTGAAATCTAGTTGTTAAAAAGTAATAATAACCATGACATGAAACCACATGGTACACTTAAATCTTATTTATAGTCAGGGAGGCCAAGGTGTCAAAAAAATGTCTGTTAAGAGCATTCAGAGTAGCTTTGGGCATATTTGGGTGGAGACAAGGGGAGCGAGCACCCGGAGAAAATCACATCAACTGGTGTCCATCATAGAAAAGGTCAACCTGTGATTCCAAAGGCTCCAATGATAGACTCCGACACACCCTGTTCTCCACCTTCAGGTTTCTTTCTAATAACTAATGATGTACAATGTCTGTGTTCACTTCATGCTCCCAATATTCTTGAGTTGTTTAGAAGCACCAAAGTGACAATGCTTAGTATTTCCGTATCAGCCTTGAGTTACTCTCATTTATACTCCTGTATTTAATGTTCGTGTCATTTTAATTCTATCAGTGTGTTAATAAAGCCAAGATGACAGCTGCATAAGCCCACAGCTCAGGGCTTTAATTTTCTCATCCATAGAATATGCTGCAATATGTTCAGATTCAGTCATCAATGTCAAACCAGCCCACCTCTGCCATTTAGTTATCATGGCAAGAACATGATTCAGGCAACTACAATCCGAGAGGCTGCCAGTGGATGGGCCATTTTGTGGAATGGGCACCACCTTTTTCTAATTAGAGTTGCATTGGAACTACAGTGGGCTTCCTAGGTCACTCTCTTGCTATTAAAACTGATGACAATCAGACAATTTGTAGATGCCTCAGGATGAAATCATTGGGTGATATCTTAGCATCTCTTGTGTGTCTAAGATGGTCAGCACCTAGTCCAACAAATGTTATTCAAAATTCAACTTTTATGGTAATGTTCCCCTTAAAACAGCCAGTTAATTCTAGCAGGCTGTATTGTTGCTCAGTCATTTATGAGATATCTCAGTAGAAAAATGAGAAGCATAGCACAGCTGTTACTTATTACAGTAAGAAGAGCCCAGGACCCTGGAGGTGTTCACAGCCAGTGCCGGTCAGACATTCCATATGGGGGTGTTTCTCTCTTCCTCCTTCTCATATTACCTGCCAGGACACTTGGTAAACCAGCTTCTTAAGTTTCCTCTTGCAATACCCTCTGTTCTGTGTAGGGAATCTACAGGCTACCCTCTGTTCTGTGTAGGGAATCTACAGGGAATCTACAGAATAAAAGTTAATCATCACATTAGCTTCTGTTTATGCAGTATATACTCAATAGTGGAAGAGGTATGGGACTGGATATTCTTTAGGTGGTCTCTAATCCTTATACCAAACCCACACAGGAATTTCCAGCTCATCAGGATGGAGAGAGATTAAGTAACACAATTGAGTTCACACAGCAACAAGCAGAACTTGACCTAGGGCCTCTTTGTTCCAAAGAACTTTGCCTGTGGTCCCAGCTACTCTGGAGACTGAGGTAAGATCGCCTGAGCCCAGGAGGTAGAGGCTGTGGTGAGCTTTAATCCAGCCACTGCACTCCAGTCGATGACACAGCAAGACTCCAACTCAAAAAAAATCTGATTTTCCTACCCACCCCTTGTGGAATTTTATTTTGGACTAATTTATGTTCACAGGACTGTGAGCAGTCCCTAAGCACTGTGTGTGTTTGAAATATTGTTCAAGGGCTCTAAACAACTTAAGTTAGAATGTTATCTCCATGCCTCATGAACTATGTATTCACGGGCAGGTTTCTATATACATCTGTTCCCTCACTTCTAAAGGAGGAGGGTAGGATAACAACTGGTACAGTTTTCATCAATATTAAATTAAAAGCCATACCAAGGTCCTGCACATGAGTTGAGATAAATGTCCATCCTGGGTATCACAAGTATTTCCAAGACCCCCAAACCATCATAACTACCTCACTTCTTATCACAAATTATAGGAGTTTATATGCCAGGAGACATGTGTCAGCCCCTGTGACCTTTTTGAATCACATCTTTTATATAGAAGTCAGAAAAATCATATTTAATTTCACATAACTCTTTGACATTTTCAAAGAAATTTCATATGTTTTCAACACAATGAGGAAGGTAAAATATTACTGTCCCTGTTTCATACATAGGAAGATCAAGAATTGGCAAAATTTGATGGCTGGGATTGAACAGAATGAGGAACTGGACTCTTTGTCACATTGTAATTTGGTATCACTTTACTGTAGAGCAAGGGACACACCAAGAACACATCCTTCACCACAGCACCCTGAATCCCTGTTTACTGGGAATGAGAGTCCTACATCCACATAACTTCCAGTTTTCAGAACAGATTCTGAATCTAATATACAGCTGGACAAATTATCTCCCTCTGCCTGTACTTGGGCTTCTGGGATAGGCACAGCTCCTGCCTAGTACCAGGTCCAGAAAGGAGGGGAGCTGGGACCAACCAGACGTCATTTTCCCCAATCCCTCTTGCCTCCAGAGCAGGTTTGACCAACCTTCAGGAACTCTGGGCATGACAAGGATAAGAACAAAAAAATAAGACACATGATGCTGCAGTAAACTCACAAGCCAGACACATTCTGTCATCTCCTTACTTATCTCAAAGTCTTCAGAATCTTTCAAGAATATCAAATACAAGCCTTCTTTATAAGCATAGAATTAATGAAATAAATTGCTTATATTCTTCACTACTCTTTATTAAACATTTTTATATCTACTCAGCAAATATTCATTAAGCACCTCTTAGAAGCCAGCAAGAGTTATGTTTCCACCCAACCCTTAACTATAATGTTCATTCTAGAGCTGAAACAGCTTGGGGCTATTCTGATGGCTTCAACGGTCTCACTGGGAGTAGAAGTCTCGCCTGAATGGTAAGACTGTTTTGAAGGCTGACAGAGGACATTTTGGTAGTGGTAACTGCTCTTTCATCAATACCATGTCTAATGCTGATGTACAGAGGATGCATATCCACAACATCAGCCTGGACAAAGTGGCCTACAGTCCTAAGTTCATCTATGTCAAAATGATTCAAAGAAAGACCAGTCCCCCATGCTGAAACCAAGTGCTTCCTGTGTGGTTCCATCACTGCTCACCACCAGCCTGGAACCAGCCTAGTAGTTGGAGAGAAGATCCGTGCCTATAGATCTGATTATTTTGTGTGACATTAAACAAAAGTATCCATTTGAGTAGCGCAGTCATAAATCCAAATCATAAGTGTTTATATTATTGTTTAATTTCTGTCTAGACTTCTGTCAATATCCTCTGACTGGAAAAATCCCTGGCACACTGGGGAAGAAAAGTAGGGTGAGATTTTCTCTGATGGATCTCTTTGCCATATTTGTATAGTAGATGTCTCTTTGGCTTCCTACTTTGGCAGCTGTTTTTATTTCCCAAGCTCCATCATTCATGAAACTTAATGACAAGTAGGCATTGTGGGATTGGAATTGTGTTTAAAACTAAATGTGAATACCAGAAAGAGAACCTTGATAGTCTAGTCCATTTGAAGACTTAAAACCAGTGACAAGACACGACACATCTGAGGTCTTAGGGCATATGTGTGTCTTTTTCATCCACATGTCCAAGTTACCTGTTCATTTCTCCAATATGTCCACCAAGTGGATCAAGCATGGGCTCAGACCGGGCACATTTGGACAAATCAGTCAGTGTCCATCGAGAGAAAACCAGCAAGCGAATGAGGACAACAGATCATGAACAAGTATTTAAATAAGGTCATGACAATTTTGCAAATCAAAGTACAGTTAAGTACAATAAATGGATAGACAGAATTTAGGGCAATGACAGGAAAGCAATGCTAAGATTCTGAAGGAAGGCAATTCACCAGTTAAGAGAAATCTGGTCTTAGAGCAGGACAAAGGCAAGGACTTGAGAAAGCCCATAGGTCCCTGTCTCCAAGTCAAATACTACCATTTGCAAATTTTCTGGACCTACAGGGAAGGTATCTCTTTCAAGTCCAGCTTTGTGGTGAATTAAGTCTCAGGGCTGTCCTGTGCAGTTGTGTATGGTGTGTTCTGAGGACTTTAACTTTCTGGGGGTAAGGGCTTTCTTTCTCTGTGTTAAAATAACTGGTACAAAGTTGCTGCATAGAATTATAGCAACTCTGTTCTGCAGATCCTATTGCTTATCTCTAGCCTTTTAATGTTTATTTGAAATGGTTTTTATACCCATCTGTTCTTCCTATTTTAGTCTCACAGGCCCATCACTTCAAGCCTCTGTTTCACAACATTGCAGAGTTGTCCTTGACTGCGGGTTCCCTACTTAATAGTTCATGCTGTAAAAACATAAAACCAGCCGGGCTTGGTGGCTCAGCCTGTAATCCCGCGCCTTGGGAGGCTGAGGTGAGTGGATTGCCTGAGCCCGAAGGTTCAAGACCCGCCTGGGCAAGCGAGACCTCTTCTCTACAGTAAATCAAAAAATTATCCGGGCGTGGTAGCGCGTGCCTGTAGTTCCAGCTCCTTGGAAGGCTGAGGCGGAAGGATCGCCGGAGCCCAGCAGGTCGTGGCTGCGGTGGCCGGGAGCGGCCACTGCACTCCAGTCTGAGCAACAGAGTGAGACTCCAACTCAAACAAACAAACAAAAAACGTAAAACCAACAAATAAAAAGATTTGTAAGAGCCAGGGGTTGGGTGGATTGGCAGAACAGCTAGTGGGCTGCCTTTCAAAAGATTTCTGTGGGTGATTTTGTAGGATCAGACACCTGGATCCATCAGCGTATCCAAAATAGATTTATCTAATCAGAGGGCTCATGCGACTTTAATGTAATGCCAGAATGTCAATTCTCTAATTTAAAATAATGAAGAGAGAGCCAGTCTATGTACTAGAGTCCCTGTGTCAGCATCAATAAATCGCCCTCTTGCTATTGAGGGAGCCGCAATGACATCCAAATCTTAACAGGAATATTGCCCGGTGCGCACCGAATCAGAGCAAGAAAGTTAATTAAGTAGAGCCAAAGTCCGGAAAGGGAAGTTGACTTCCTTACTTCAGCTCCGTGAAAGCACAGGTTTTCCCGATGGTATTGGACTCAACACCTACTTGCATAGGATCCGTTATCCAGACACATCTCGAGCTGTTCCTCCAAATTCCCCTTTTGGGCCCATCTGTCTGCTCTTCCATGACTACTGACCACACCCTCCCCCACTGGACCAAGGCATTCGTCTTCCTTTCCTTTTTCTTTAGACGTAAAATGTATTCCACTTGAGTACTTGATTTATGAATAACAATGGCTAAATACTTATGCTCAGTTCCATAGCATGCTAGTGTAAGTACTGTCGGTAGACTTACTCCTTTATTCTCAAGTTGCTCGTGGGTGGGTAATGGCCCAGAAATAGCTGAGCCACTGTCATCCTCCAAGTACTGGCATCTATACGATGAACAGTTTACCATTCTTTAAATCCCAGACTCCCACATCCTCTCATTGCTCAGTGCTATCCACAGATCTGCCTCTACGTTGCTCAGCACCTCTGCCTGGCTTTCCAAGGTGGCCATCATCCAGTTCCCACACAGCTCATTTTGTTTTTCTATTTATCCCTGACCTGCATTCTACTGAGACTTTTTTTGCATTCATTATCTCATAGGCTCAAAGATCACATTCAACTCTTCACTTTTCTACTGAAGCCTCTCCTGAAATGCCCCCTTTGATTTCCGTTTAATTGTCTCCTTCCCTAGAAATTCAACATCAACTCAGTTGATTATCATTTATGAAGTTGCTGTATAGGTGATACAAAGTTAAGATTCCTCCTCTTGGGAAGCTCACATTTTATTGGTGAAACGAACGAGGTAGAAAGAAAATATAAGAGGTTTTAGGCTATAGAAGAAAAAAACACATGATTCTGCTTAGAGACCCTTCGTATAGGATAATTCATTTTAAACTGAATCTTGGGGGATGATGCAAAAGCATCTAGCAGCAAAGGGAAAAATTCTAGAGCTTTCCATAATTATTCAAGTCTTCTATGATTTCTCATTCCTCTGAAAACATTCCTTACAGTACAAAATACATATATTATTATCAAGGCCCTGTAGTTTATTTGGAGGAAGAGAACAAATTCATATAAAGATAAAATGCATAATGTTTCAAATGTAAGAATATATTAAATGTCAAAATTAAAGATGAACTATACTAAGGCTCAAACATACTGCTCATCATGAATCGGGGCCATGAACTGACTCCTTGAACACCTAAGGATTCATCTCATGGTTGAGAATATAATTAATATTTCATTTCTGCATAGAATTGATAGTCATACTCATACTGACCAATGCCTCACAAGTGCTAAATGGGACTCTCCTAAGTCATTTATTTGTGGACAGAAATCACGATTTTTGTCTTCTATGTTTCAATACAGCATTAAACATTTAGTCCATAGGTGATATATGTGTGTTAAATGCTCAATCAGTAGAAGGATACAGCAAGACAGTCCAGAGATGATTGTCTAAACTAAGTTCTCTAACTATGGCTCCAGGTGGCAGAGTTTTTTGTTATTGTTGCTGTTGTTGAATTGTGGCAGGTTTGTTTGTTTCTTGCTGTTTAAAAACTAAGAGTATTTTTAAAAGCAGAAAAGCCTGTCTCACTTCCAAATTGTCTTATAGGTTCTGTGGTAAACAGTTTCTTAAAAATGACTATTCTGGGAACAATTCTCGTGAAACTCTAAAAAGTGCAACGTATTTTTAAAAGAAGTCTAAAGTCAATATCGGATTTTTTTTGAAAATTTCCAGAACTCTTGTGCTGTAAAAATATTTGTATAAATATTTAGATAATAAAGTGATTAATTATAAATATAATGCTTCCAGATATTATAGGAGGCTAACAATTACTGGTAGAAAGCAAAACAAAACTCGTATGTTAAATAAGGGGAAAGTTTTACTCCTGCCTGACAACTCTGTGGATTTTCAGTGCCTGAAGGAATATAATTTGAATAACAATGACCCAATTTAAGCTTCTTATATCACAGGCTACACACCTGTCTGAGAAGCAGAGGACAAAAATCAGACACTCATTGTCCCTGATATTACAGAGCTTATGGGTTATGACTCCATTTGACATGATTATTTATCAGAGTATTATCTAGTGTGAAGATAGACAAATCTGTACTAAAAAGCAATGTTTTGTGATGGAAGTTAACTTTTAAAGTTTTATTTTGATCTAACCTGTCTCAGAAAACAGTCATTGCTTAATAAATGCCTATTAATTAACATATAGTTTGGTCCAAAGATAGTTTGGCATTCCCTTCTTATTGTTGTCTTTGTGTTTATCAAGATCAGTCAAGAGATGTGGTGCTTATTGAAGCAGGATCACCTAAGATATTTGAAAGTAAGCTTGTCAACAGTTCAAGGCTTGTGAGATTCCTTGTGAGACTCAGTTTCTAAATTATGAAGAAGAGTAAAAGGAGTTATTTACCAAGACTCAAAATTGACAGGTTTGTAAAGTTAGAAGGTACATGAGATTATTATCTGTAAATATTAAAAGATATACAAATATCACTTGTACCCATTTCAAAAAAACTTTAGGGTATTTATTAAACTGTATATTTACTCTCTGTTGACATTTTCTAATCCGTGCATGTATTGTATTAACTATGGATCTGAAATATTTAAATACTAATGTTTCCTTAAGAAATGCAATTAACTAGCAAGAGACAATTACAAGAATCTTTTGAAAATACTTGAAAGTGTCTTTATACAGTCTTAAGCTTTAATAATTTGCTAAGGTATTTTATAATCATTCATTACTTCCAAAACATTTGTTAGGAATGAATATTTGATTCAGGTATTTGATCATACTGTGGAAGCTTGGGATTTCTTAAACTTAATTACTTATGTCTAAACATAAGAATTTAGTGTGAAGTTTGTACTATTCTGATATCACAGCCATCACACACCATCAATTCTCTATTACAAATATCTTCTTCCATCTGGCAGTGTGTTCCAGCTCTAAGACAATCTTGCAAGCAAGACTTGGACCTGAGGAGTGTCTGAGTTTGATTTTGTAGGTAGAGAGAAAGGGGTGAAACTGACAGAGAAAGAAAGTTACTCTTATCAGATTGATTATATTTAAAATTAAATTCCAATCAGCTCCAATATTTCTTTCTCCTAATTTTAGAATGATTGTGCTACCAAGCAATAAAACACATTCTTATAATTGAATATAATTAAGAATATAATTAAGTGACCTTACAAGATGAATAAATTTAAGCTTTTTCAAAGCAACTCATTCAAGTGGGAGTGACAGCAAAATGTCCTATAGGCGTGCTGGACATCAAGGCCCTACAAGGAGCTATGGCGTTCAATTGGGGCCCAGTGGAGACGAAACCTCACCCACTGAGGCCAGTCTCCTTGATGAGGAAGAGTGGACAAAATAAATGAACAAGCCTACAGCCTTTACACTGTGTCTAGGCACAAGGTTCTAGAGCACATGGACCTTCCCAACTGCTATCTGGAAGCCAAAGGAGACATCAGAATTCTGGAAACAGTTTAGTATCCATGCCTTGATTCAAATCCAGTTACTTGAAGTTCCAGTATGCACAATTTTTTCTTCTGGGTACCTTTTGCCCAGCCATGAGGAAAGAGGACCAAGTGTTTACATATCGATGATTATACAAACTGGAAATAGTTGGAACGAAAACAGGAAGTGGTTACCAGGGTTAAAAAAGTAATGAGAAATAAAATGCTAGCTGTGTGTGATGTGTTTTCTAGGAAGCAGCCAGGAGAGAAGAAAAGTGAGTTTAGTGAATTTCCAACTTGGAGCAGGGTTGAGGGTGAGGTCTCAGAGATACAAACAGGATACGAGGAGGCATTCATGCCAGCGTTTTCCTGCTCTTTGCTGAGAGAGCCATGGTAGGGGCATGGTTTGTAAGATACGGCAACAAAAATGAGTTTAGTGGCAGGAGAATTGGGGGGCAGCCTAGGTGCACATATGAATGTCCCCTTGATTCTGCTAAACTCAAGAGTTGACTAAAGCGGTTTTTCAGTTTTCCTTCTCAAGTATCCATATTCCTTTAAGACTAGTGGAGGATCAAGGAAGTGGAGACTGACCCACCCATGCAAGAAAACCAAAGATGTTGAACATTTCATTGGAGACCATGAAGTGTACACACAAATCACAATTGCGTATATTTCATCTGCAAGCAAAAGGATTTCACAGGAGCTCTTTGAAACTTTTCTGAGAGTGGAATTCTGGAAAATAAAAATTCTAGCAAAATTATTATAAATTGGTCTCATAATATCAATTGTTGCTAAATTATCATGCATGAAAATTAATTAATATGCTTTCTATTTACTCAGTCTTTTCAATGTTATTATCATGAGAGTGAAAAATTGGTTTTCTCATGATGTCAGGGATGCTAGTTCTATTCTTGGGCAAAAGATCACAATTCTTCAACTGGATTAGCTTTGTGTCTATGAGATGATTATTAACTTTTCTATGAGATGAACCTTCACATGCGTTCTGTCACATAAAGGTGTCAGTCACTGCATACATTCATGCTCACAAATCCAAATGTTTAATTTTCTTACATCATGGTGTTCAGTATCATAGAGTTGCTTAATCATCAGATTAATGGAGGATTTGACGGTTTTATAGACTTTAAGCATTTGAGTTAATCAATTAATTAATTTTAATTGGTTATCCACAGCAAATAGTTATTTTATATTTACTTTGGAACCAAAAATGTTGAAGATAGCCCTTATCATATTGCAAACTCCTCTTTTTGAAATACAGCTTCTCCTTCATTGCCCTTCTCTTGTGTCTTCTTTATTTACATCTTTTTAAAAAACAGATTCCATATTGATTTATATCAACAGGGGAACACTATAAAACTGCTTAACGCTGTGAAATACAGGTCAAATCCTGGTTCTATCAACTCATAAAACTGTGATCCTGGACAAGTATTCAAAGTACTTCTGCTAGTTCTTTCATTTCAGAATTTAGTGGCAAAAAGAAAATAATTTACTACATACTACTTTCTAATCTGTGATCATCAACTAATGTGGCTACATTCCTTAAAGCATATGGCATTGACTAAGTTATTATATGTGTGTGTGCATCGATACATATATATATATCTCCATATGCAAAATTGTATATCTATATCCATCTCAGTCATTTAGTCTATTGCCTCCAATTATATCAAACATTCATCCTAAATTCTTCATATGTAAGTACAGGAATTTTTATCAATGTATACCATACCATAATCAATATTTTTAAACTCAGTCGATCTTGAATGCTTTGAGATGTTTCCCTTTCAGGTTCATCAATTTTATTATTAAAATATGAATATTTCTAATTAGATAAATTGTAAATGACTGCTTCTGGTAATGTATCTGAATACATTGTCCAGTGAACAGTGTACAGAATTAAACTGCAACCCAAAGCACATTACGTAACCAGAAAAAAAAATTAATATTTAAAACTTATCCTGTAAGCTAAGTATCAGATGACTCCTAACTAGCTAATTAAATAAATAAATAAATAGACAAATAAACAAAAGAATATAATTAAGTCACATGTTACTTACTAGTATAGGTGAGTTGAAAACCCTGGTCAGTGTCAGAGCCGTTGGTGTTGAATTCCAGCCACAGGTGATTGGACGTGCTGTTTAGGATAAGCCCCATCAGCTCATTTTTGGTGAAAGCTCCCAGTGGACGCGAGGAACTGTCTTTTCCATCATATACCTAATGAAAATTCACAGTATGAGTCCCCCGCCGTGCCTTAATTTAATTTCATTTTATTTTTTGAGAAAGAGTCATACTATGTTGCCCAAGCTGGTCTCAAATTCCTAGGCTCAAATGATCCTCTTGCCACGACCTCCCAAGTGCTGGGATTACAGGTATGAGCCACCACACTTGGCCTTAACTATATTCTTATGTTAGCAATTACAACAAAAAATTCAAATCTTCAAAGAAGTGGTTTTATACAATACTTGGAAAAGTTATACAGTTTATAGAAAGATAAATGGTTGGCTTCATGCAAAATAATCTTTTTTCCTTTAGGTTTTATCTTTATCATTAACACTAGAGACAAAAGATTCCATTCTTGTTCAGATCATTTTACATTGATTACTTTAAGAGCTTTTTCCGTGTTTATTTAAATTTAAATAAATATTTCTTTACATTTTCAGGTTTTATCATCTGCTTTTTTATTCTCTTCCTCATATTCTAGTTATAAAGGGGGAATTGGCTTATAATATCTTAGGTCTTGAATATCTTCTCTGAACTATCAATTATGTCACAGAACATCTCATTTCCCTCTGTTCTGCTCTATCTGAATGCATTATAAAACAACACAATGTGGTTAAATCTGAATACATTTTATAGTCTTTAAGCCTGAAGTGACTTCAGTCTTGAATTTGTTGTAATAAAAGAATCCCATTAGCCGGACTCGGTGGCTCAGCCTGTAATCCCGCGCCTTTGGGAGGCTGAGGTGAGTGGATTGCCTGAGCCCATGGGTTCGAGACCCGCCTGGGCAAGCAAGACCTCATCTCTACAATAAATCAAAAAATTAGCCAGGCATGGTAGCACGCGTCTGTAGTTCCAGCTACTTGGAAGGCTGAGGCGGAAGGATCGCCGGAGCCCAGCAGGTCGAGGCTGCGGTGGCCGGGAGCGGCCACTGCACTCCAGTCTGGGCTACAGAGTGAGACTCCAACTAAAAAAAAAAAAAAAAAAAAAAGAATCCCATCATACAATAACCTGTGAAATTAGAAGATCTCTGATTCTACCACACTAGTGTGT